>JAQQAE010010858.1:0-13887 GCA_029823295.1 Pseudamia nigra | reverse complement strand
AATCCTAGAATAGTAGAATTATATTAAATATGACTAATACTAATACTGAATAAATGACTATGGAAAATTTGTGTTAGCCACCGTGTATGACATGCTCAAGCATGGCGACACAAAGGGGATGCCCTTTTTTCTCGGTTGAGCACCTGCCCCTCTAAACCTCTGTGCACGCCACTGCCTCTCTCCATGACTAAAACATACTGTATCTCCATTATCATTCTCCCTTTCCAAATATGTATTTTCATCTCAGTTATCTGAATCAAAATGCAGATCCAGATTAAAACATGGCCACTGATCATGAGTTATTTATACCTGGGTGTTTTCATGATATTAGCAAAAACATTAAAAACTGCCCTGTCTCACAATGTTAATGAAATTGAAAAAGTGATGCAGCATCCTGACCCGGGTCAACTCCAAAATGGGTTCCAATCGGTTCATCTGTAGGGCCACTTCTCTGCACTTGGGGCAGCTAAGAATTGGAATAATATGGCATCCCGACCTCGTGGTGGGTTTTGGAAAGATCATAGTTCTACCATGGCATGGGATCTTTATTTTCTGAAGTCTGAAGGAATGTAGCAACCAGAAATGTATTCAAACTAAACCTGAGTTACTGTTAACTGTACAATTTGAAGTACTGTAGTTACTTTGATTTATGACTCCAAACATTTATTCCAAGCTTTTTATTTTGAAACAAAAATGACTTTTCCTCATAGATGTGTTTAGTGTAACCAAATGTGACTGAGACGTTTTTCTGTTGTTGTTTTTATCAATGTAAATGTAAATGTAACTAAGTAATAAGTATTCTTCACAACAACCACTCTACATTACTTTGAGAAACCTACTCAAGTGCATGTAATAAACCTACTCAAATGCATGTAATAAAAAAATACCACCCTCATCTGGTAACAAACAGAATAAAACATGTTTTTAAAAATTGTTTTAAAATGTGTTTGGAATCATTAATGTTTTTCCCACATGCTCTCATGATGTTTATTCCAAAGGCAGGAATAATTCATCCCAAATGTTGAAGCAGCACATGTACGTACATAAAACTATATCATCTGTTAAATTTGTAATTTATTACCATTCTTTTAGTTTGGCCTGTGAGAAAATGAAACTTCAATGAACTGGAGTTGTGTTATAGTGCAGTTTTACAACACAAATCTTTTTTATCATTACAGTCAAACTTACAGGACGCAAATAAACACCAATTATTAACATACTGTATCATTCCAGAGTACTACATGTTGCTGTCATCTTTAGTCCATTCCGCTTGACCGCTAGCACCTGGACTGTACTAGTGTCATCAAGGACAGAACCAGTATGCTTTTGGGTGCCATCCGTTGGGTCTTCTTTTCAGCTCCTTCTCTTTTCTCTCTCTCTCTCTCTCTCGATTCTGTTTTACCTCCATCTTTCCATCGCAGCCTGGGGCTCCTTCTAATCGTCCTCTGCTGTGCTGATTGGACTTTTCATTAGTCAAGTCCCAAGGCTCAACGTGACCTCCTCTGGGTCACTGACGACTGATTATACCCTCCTTTTTTTTTCCTTCTTCCTCTTCTTCATCAACTTCTTGAAAGAGGGTTGGTATGACAGTGACAGGATGCCTACTGATGGATTCAAAAACCAATCGTGCCTGAAGGTTTGAGAAATCACCATATTGAACCACCTTTAAACTGCTATAAATACTTTCCTTAGTGCTATCTTTATATGTTGTTTTCATTGATAATAGAGGGCTTGCAGCTTGGAAGGGAGGTTACAGGAAGAACAGTGCATACCATAAACTAAAACCATTTGGCTTGTGCAGATGCAGTTGTGAAAGTATAGTATGCTATGAAACACTGTGAGGGAAAAAAGAAAATTTGAACCCTGCCATGTCGGCTACTTCTTCGGATGGTTAGAGCTGTCTCTGCATATTTGTAGCTTGACGCAAAAACCTTATTGGATCTTAAGCATTACCTACCGCCCTTGACATGTCCTTGGAAGTCAAAAAACCACCTATAACTCAGTTGCTGAAGGGATTTTAATGATGCGGCTATGCCACAGGCTGCCGGCATGGCTTACACATCTTATGGGTTGTGTCTAAGATGTGTACTGGAATTGGAGAAGTATGAATGTGTGTGTGAGTGCACACTGGGGGTAGACATGTTTTTGCCATCTGACTAACCATGACCCTGTCCAAATGAAGCCATAAGCTACTCCCCCTACATACATGGTTTCATCTCTGTTCCCCCCAACCCCTGGCACGCTCCAAAAGCTGGAACAGATTACTCCCCTGTGTGCTTGTTCTGACTATGATTGCTGCTACATCCAGATAGGCTTTCAAGTGGCCTCCTGCAGTACCCCACGGGAAACAGCCCAGCACACTACACATGGGGACTATTACCCAAGTCGGCAGAGTCCTGCATGCGGCACGTCACCCCTCCAGATTGGGCAGACGTGGCCCTCATCCTTTCCACAGCCCTCTAAACACCCATTTCCACCCTCAGTCATTACAGTTAATCACAGTGATGGTACTGTCCATGGTCTCTTGCTGCTGTGGAGTGGTCATGCTGCTCTATCAACCCTGTGTTTGCAAAGTAGAGATTCACTGACAAGCATAGGCATGCATTTCAGGGGGGGATGGTGGGGATTCATCTGACTCAATAACTCCATAACCCCCCAGCCCAAAAAAAAACATTTTCCATTAGATGCAATGCAGCTCTTTTGTCTCTAAAATTGTGCTTTACATAAGTAATGGCATTGATTGAATTATTATTTTGTAAATTTTTTGTCGATTGTTAGAAGATGTACTTAATTTTGATTTAGTGCTTGTGTACACTAAGAGTGTATTCACACTTGTGGCTTTCTTCCGATTCAGGGGCTAAAATGATACACTTGTCGCAGTTGTGCTTTAGGTTTGTGCTCATAGGGCAAAAGACTGTTGCAGTCCAAAGTTGTAAACAAATGCCATGTGCAAACACACTGATCTCTCATTGGTCAGATATCTTCTCTGGAAGGAGAAAGACTTTATTCTTTTTCATGTCCCGGGAAAACATGATGGATCATCAGCTGAACGTGTGGCTAGTTTATCTTTTTGCATTTCTCTGGTTAATGTTCCAGTTTTCACTAAACAAATTACCCAGTTCTACCAGGATCCAGAAAATAATGTCCTGATGCATCTGTCTCAACAGATGCATCAGGACATAATTTTCTGGAATTCATGCCACCACAAGGAGCTCCGAGTCTCTGAAGGACGCATATCACACACGATATTACACACTACGCATCAGGTAAACTTTGTTAGATTATGCCTACATATCTCGCCATCTCCTCCTTGGCTTCTTCTTCTTCTGCTGCTGTTTCTTCCTCTACTTCTTTTGTTTTGAATGATGGTTGGCAACATAGTGCTTTACTGCCCTTCCTACTACTGCAATGTGAACTACAGTCATAAGTCAGTTGTGTCGGTTTTTGAGTGGGTTGTGTTCGCACCGTAAACAAATCACTACAGACATGAAATGGACGCAAGCTGAGATCAACCCTTTTTGGTGATCTCAGCCTGCTTGTTTCATCCCACATCCGAGTGCGAGTGCTGTTTTCACGCATGCACAAATGAACCGCTTTTTGGATGCAAACTCTAGCTGTTTCTGAACAACTGCTTAAGAAGATCCAGCTGTAAATACAATTTGAATAAAATTAGTACCATACGTTGTTGTTCACAGCACTACATCAAAATAAGTTAAAAATGTTAAAACTGACACCTTTACTTATTTTTTTGTTCATTTTGTTGCTTATTTTTTTCACTTGCTTGTTTGTTATCTGCAGTTTCTTGATTATTTTATTCATTTTTGTTAATTTTCTTGACTATTTTGTTTATTTTTACCCGTTTTTTAAATTTTGTGTTCAATATTATTGATTTTGTTGTATATTTTTTTATTTTGTGGCTTATCATCTTAATTTTTGTTATTTTTTTTCTTGATTATTTAGTATGTTTTCACTCATTTCATTGCTTATTTTGTTCAATTTGTTGTTGTTTTCTTGATCATTGTTGTTCACTTTCTTCATTATTTTGTTCAATTTTGCTCATTTTCTTAACTATTTTGTTCATTTTTCATAATTTTCCAGGTTATTTGGTTCATTTTTTGCATTTTCTTGGTTAGTGTCATTTCTTGAGTATTTTGTTTATTTTTTTACTCATTTTCTTAATTGTCTCATTCATTTCTACTCATTTTCTTAATTATTTTGATCATTGTTTATTCATTGTCTTGATATTTTGTTCACTTTTGTAAATTATGTTTATTTTCTTCATTTTTGTTCATTAACTTGAGTATTCTGTTAGTTTTTAGTCATTTTTTGAATTATTTTGATAATTTTCATTCATTTTCCTAATTATTTTTGATAATTTTTATTCATTGTTTTGATGATTTTGTTCATTTTTGCCTAATGTGTGGATTATTTTCTTCATTTGTGTTGATTTTCTTGAGTGTTCTGTGTATTTTTTTACACATTTTCTAGATTATTTTGTACATTTTTACCCATTTTCTTGATTATTTTGAGCGTCGCTGGCTTTGTACCACAGTGTAGCGTTTACAACCTATGAGGCTGTATCAGCTGCCAAAAGTTATTCAACACTGGGGGAATAAAATATCTCTGTTTTGTAAACTCTGCTGTGATGCCGTTACTGTCAGCACAACCCATTTTAACAAAAGGTGTTCTCCAATGAGAATAAAGCAGAATTATTAAAGGCAAAGCTGCAGCACTGCAAGACAGAGATAAGACTCACTGCAGAAGTCAGTGTTGTTCTTCATTCTCTTCATTCCCTTGTCTTTTTATGTAGTTGAGTTGTGCATCTGTGTGATTTAGTAAGCGGAAAACCTTGTCTAGGATGTGTGTTTACAGGCACAGAGAGAGTGGATATACTTGTTACTAGGTGACTGTTTTTGTAAACACAATCTCAATCAACCACTTAAGAGGAAAGAGGGACAAATTCTTTGAGTGTTTAAGTGTGCCCTTCTTGAAAGCACTTGTAAGCGACTGAGATTTGAGAAACCCAAGGCAAGGGCAAAGTGGAATGTTAAAGAAAATAAACAAATAACACAGCGCCATAACAATTGCAAAAAAACCCAGGATACTTTGAGGTGATAGCAGGTGACTGACAGATGACTTTACTGCAGACTCCCTCAGAAACACAGTTTCTCAAGGCAGTAGAGAAAAATATCTGAACTTACACGGAGGTAAACCACGGCAGAAAATTTATGACGAATAAACATACCATTAATGCTGTTCACAAGGAGCTAAGCTGCAGGGATTTAAAATAGACAATGACAAAGAGCAAGACAGAGAAGGAGTAGTTTTAGTTTTTCCAGTTGCAATTTTAGTATTAACTGAGAGTCAAGGGACAAGAAAGTGAGACAAAGCCTTAACCAATTATATAAATTATGAGTTAGACTTGAAATGTAATTACAGAGGAAGCATATTCAGCAGGACCCTTAGTAATAGTAATCACAAGTGCCTCAGTAAAGGGTGGAACATAATATAATTACCTCCGCCAAGGAGGTTATGTGATCATGTTGTCTTGTCCATTTGTTTGCAGGATTACGCAAAAACTACAGGGTGGATTTTGATGAAATTTTCATCAAAGGTTGCCCTTGGGCCAAGGATGAACCCATTAAAAATTTGGAGATGATCCTCATCAGGATGCAGATTCTGTATCAATGTTTCTCTTCCTTTAACATTGTGAGATAGTCATTCATCAAAATCCGTGCAGTAATTTGGATAAGCCAGTAATTTGTTGAATTGCCTAAGTCCTATCTATGTGTCTGTCTGTCTATCTATCTAAATAAATTAGTAGACATATATAAACATGTAGATATAACATATGTCGACATATATATTTCAGAATATTAAGAAAACAATGTAGAAAATGCACAACAATGGGAAAAAAATAACTTACAACAGACAAAAATTGAACAAAAAAAGTGGAGAAATAAAGAAACGAGCAACACAATCCGAACAAAAGGCAAGGCAATTTTATTTGTATTGCACATTTCATGTGCAGCAGTAACTGAATGTGCGACAATGGCCTAAATAGGAAAATGACCAACTAAAGCAACAGTACATGAATTCAACTGAACAAAAAGGGAACAATAAAATGGCCTACAAAATGAATCAATCTTTACAGAATAAACAAAAAGTAACAAAAATCAAAAAATGTTCCACAAACTAAACAAAATAATCAATAAAATGAAAGAAAAAAACTTGAGAAACAAAACAACAAAAAGAAAAAAATAAGCAACAAAATAAGCAAAATTGAACAAAATCAACAAAATGACCCACAAAATGAACCAAACTGGCCAAAAGAGTTGAAAGAATGAGCACAACTGAACAATTAAAAAAAAAAAAAATGAACAAAAAGGAACAAAATCAGCAAACAGTACGGTATCCACAAAATAAACAAAACATGAGCAACATATGGAAAAAACAGCAAAAAGAAAAAAATAAGCAACAAAATAAAGTGGAACCCTGGGTTATGAGCGCATGGGCCTACGAATTTTTTTGGGTTACAAGGAAGACATTGGGCAAATTTTTGTACCGGCTCACGAGCAAAAACTCGGGTTGCAAGTAAAACAGTTCCCAAGGGCGAGAGCGAGGGGTGAACAAATTACTCACCAACCAAATGAAAATGTAGACATGAAACTTGCGCTGTATTGTACTTCAAATTTGTGCCTTTTTTCACCTGAAATAGTGCTTCGTTTTGTATTTTTCATCATGGGACCTAAAAAGGATGCTAGTGGTAAGAAGAAAACCTGTAATATGATGTTAATGCAGATGAAACATGAGATCAGAGGAGCAGCGGAGAGGAAGATGATGAGGAGGAGGTTACGACATCAGCAGAGATTAAGGAGATGTTGTGGCACTATGAACTGTTCCAGGGGTTCATAGAAAAAAACACCCCACGAAAGTGCACACTGGTCGTGTATTAGACCAAGTTACTGACATTTACATCACCCATTTTGTAACATTTTAAGGAATAGGCAGAGGCAAACCTCTGCTATTTTAGCAAAAGCCTACTGAAAGTGATGATGATGATGAAAGAGTGGTGAAACAGGCCAAAACAAGTGAATAAAAATCAGAAAAAAAATGAATTGTATGGGATTTTTACTTTTTTTTAATCTTGGAATGGATTAATTGGTTTTAGATGTGGATGGGAAAACCGGGCCTGGGTCACAAGTTTTCCACTTCACAAGCTTGATCTCGGAATGGATCAAACTTGTAACTCGTTCAATAAAAAAATTGATGAAAAAAATGAGAAAATTGTCCCAAACATGATAAACTTAATACACAAGCAGAGTCAAAATGAGCAAGATACTACCAAGTACAATTTACAATGTCTGTGTTACCATGGCAACAGATACTGCACGTCAATAGTCCAACATCAGATAAAAAGCAATAAACCTCTGAAATATATAGATTTTTTTTCACCACACACTCAGCAGCTATCCACATCCCACTTTGGGGTCCTGACCCACCAGCTGAAGATAATATAATGTGTAATTTGTATCACAACCAATTATCTCTACCGTTTTGTTAAATATTATTCATTACACTAAAGCGCTCCATTCTACATTTCCCTTCTACTCCTCTGATGTTGTTTGCTTTGATTTATTAGTGTTATGAATCTGTGTTGGAGTGGTATCACAGGTTGGTATTTGTGGCTGCCAAGCTGTCACCTCAGAGTGTTCACTTGGCAAGTTTCACTGTGTGTGGAGTGAGAAAAGCTGTTAAAATCCAGAGGAGGCCAGCAGTGCATCAGTAAAGATGATGATGGAAAACATCTTAAAGTCTGAAATGCATTTTTAATTTTATTCAGTGTCTACTGTGTAACCAAATTCCACTTACTTCCTGACTTTAATATAAACAAAGAACAAAATGGAATTATTTTAATTTAGTACATTTGATCCCGTCCTTGCATGTGTTTGGCCCAACTTAATGACGAACTGTGAATCAGTAAACACCCACAAGGCGTGCTGTGAGCAACCTGTGCTTAAACATAACAACCTTGACAGAATCAACAGTAATGTCTCCTTCTTGAGCATCAAATGTGGTTAAAATCAGAATGTAAGTTGTTTAACTTTAACTTTATAACTTGCTTTTAGGGTTATGGTAAGGCTTAAAAGAAGAGGCATCACGTAAAAATACACTAGCAGCTAAAAGTTGGACATATTTTCTAATTCAGTGTTTTTTCCTAATCATCAAATTATTTTTAGCATTACACATTAATACTGTAGGGATTCAAACACAAATAGAATTATGTAGTGAACAAAAAAGTGTCAAACAACCCAGAACCTTTTTTTAAATATATTTTAGATGTTCAAAGTAGCAAAATAGTCATCAGTCAATCCAAAAAAGGTCAAGATTATTGAATGTTTCCACAAGTAGAGTTGCCAAAACCATGATGATTTTGGTGACTGCACTTGGGGACACATTTAAAGTTGTTGGGATTTTTGCCTGACATTCATGTTCTTATGGCCATTCACACTGGCAGTGTTTAGTCCCCCTTTAAACAAACCCAGGTCAGCTTCCACAGACAGTACAGTTTGTTTGGAGTGGTGTGAATGCTCATTTGTGCTGTGGTGTGGACAAAACAAGAAAACTCTGGTCTGCTTAAAAACTGGGGGTCTCAGTTCATTTGCAAGTGAACCCTGGTGCAGTTTGCAGTGTGAATGCAAACGTGCTATCCAGCAAACGAAAGAGAGGAAGTGACATAGAGTTCAGTGCATTTATTTATGAGAAATGTGAATAATTCTCTTTTATGTATGAATTATGGACAGATATGTGATCTTAAAACTTTTAAATCCTGACAATACCTCGTTCGGTGTCTGCATAACCACAGCAGCACGTCTCTCGCTCTCATTCAATGCCTTCTTGGTATTGGTGCATTTGTCTCAAAGCAGAGCTGCTGTTCATACTGGGAAGATTCTTGTGAAAAACATATTAGATTTGAACACCAAAGTCAAAACAGAAACCCCAAGACTCCATCAGTTTGGTGTTCATTGTTGAGGTGTGGTGAACATGTTGGCTGAAGGGAGTTTTCAGTCCTGACCAATTGATGAGCTGGGTTTTGTTCTCATGCTTTTTTTCCTTCTTGGTCAGTGGTCATTTCATGTAATACTGCCACAAATGAGCAGTACATGTAACTACCTGACAATGTCCAGACGGTTTGGTCTACTTGAATAAATTGCAGTGTGAAAGTAAACCAAAGCAGATGAAGGTTTGATACATTCTCTGCCCAATCAAACCAAGAATCGCTGGACTATTCTGGTATGAATGCACCTTACAGTGATGATGGACTGTCTTCTCTCTTTAATTAGTGTTTCTTGCTATACTATGGATTTGTACAGTACAGTAGTTGTAGTAGCACTAATAAGGCAATTGATTCTCTACCCACTCTTCCTCTGCACGAGACAACTGATGGTCTGAAGAACAAATTAATTCCTGACGAGCCACACCTGTTCAAAACTTTTTATTTACTACATAATTCAATGTGTTATTTCACAGTTTAGATTTCTTCAGTACAAACTTTTGACTGATAATATTCTTTCCAGCTTTAAAATCATGCAGAAACTAAAAAATGATCAATTTCAAATGAAGTTTAACTCTTTTACACATGAATGATTAAAAAATGGATATGACATTTTCTTGATTATTTTGTTATTTTTTTCTTCTTTTTTGTCCTTTCTTTGCAGCTTCTTGCGTGCATTGCACATTGTGCTGTTTATTTTGCTCATTTTTGTTCATTTTTCTTCTTTTTTGCCTCTACTTTGGTTAGTTTTCTTGATTGAATCATTCAATTTGCCTCATTTTGCCAATATTTTTGTTACTTTTTCTTCTGACTTCGTTCAGTTGTATTACTGTATTTACTTGTGTGATTGTATCATTAGTATTTTGTACTTTTTACTTCTTATGTTGCTCTTTTTCCTGATTCTTTTTTTAAATTTTACTTCAAAATGCTCACTGGTTTGTTGCATTTTGCTTTGCTTTTTGCTTTGATTTTGTAGTTACTATAAATTTAATGTCTCCCTGTTACACATCTTACCTTTTACTGTTATGAGCCCCAAACCAAACCCTGGCTTAGAGTTGTACTGTACATCTTTTCCGGCTTTCAGAAAGAGCTATGTCTTGTCTGTGTGTTTGCTTCATTCTCAGAGTCAGAGTCTACCCCTAAATCCAAAGCAACATGGAATTGACCAGCTGAACTTTTTTCTATGGACATGTGCTGACATGGTAGCTATCATGGTATTCAACACCTGGACTATATGCTCTGAAGAGGACTCTTGACTTTCCTATCAGAACTGATATGACACAATGCATCTAGCGACCACCACTCCACACTGACACACACACCCCAACTCTCTCTGATACTTATTGCTGTGTCAATGAATGTTTGTGTAGCAACATGTCTGCTAACTGTGCATATGAGGTTTTTTTTCTATCTGACCATAATTTTTCCTAAGGAGCCTTATTCTGGAAACTGTGTTTTTTTTTTTTTTTTTACTTTCTTCCCTATCATACCCTCCTGTCCCCCCCAAACTGCTGAAGGGGCAGCGTGCATGCTTGTTGCAGCCCCCTCCCCCTCAGTGGGAGAAAATGTAATTTCATTGTTGATGGAAACATTTGACAATGACAATAAAAGCTGTTCTGATTCTGATTCTACTTCCATGATAGGAGTGCATGTTAAAAGGTTATAAAAAGCATATACTGTACTATATTTTGTCTCTGTGGTTTATCAATCAATATTGTCTTGTTGAAGTGGCCAGTCTCGAGAACAGCACTTTGACTCCAGAGAAAGTGTCAGGAACCTTTTTCCTCACTTTACTCAGTGATGGGGGTCTGTGAAAGTCAGAGAAAAGTCAGACTGAAAGCCTTGCAGAACAATTGGCCTGTGTCCTCAGCAGAAGGTTGGCCCATTTAAAATCATCACTTTGTTTTGCTCAGGACTTGGGGTTACAGTGTTGCCGCTGACCTCACCCATCACCATTTAGCAGACAGCCACGGTATGGTAACCTTGTTAGATGCTGGGCTGAAATGGTTCTTCCCTCATAGATAACAATCAGTGTGTCAGTGAACTTCAATATGACACAAATATGAACAAAACTGCAGTTCCACAGCATAGCCTACACTTGAGAACATCAAGCATGGACAGTTTCATAGAGCAGCTCCCTGTCATAAAACCTTGTTATGTCTGAGGGAATTTCTTTGGCAATGTCTCAAGCCACTCCTAAAAATGCCAGAGAATTTTTTTTTCTTTCTTTCCTTTTGCCCCTTTTTTTTTCTTTTTGTTTTTTACATGTGTCACTGATATGTGCTGCCAGTTGTAAACATCGCTCACTTCAGAGTTCATGTATGAATTGAAAACAGCTGCCAGAGCAGTCTAAAGGGGCAAACTGATTGTTCTTTTTCATTCACCTTTGGTACAATTTGTAAAGTCCAGCTGAAGGGCTGCACAGACTGGAAGGCAGCATTCTGTGCTCCATCACAGTCACATTGTCCAAACTGTGAGCAAAACGAGACAGGTCAAAATGAAAGGTCAGCTCCCCCACGCTCTAAAATGAAGTGCCATTTTCAGCACAATTATGCATCTACTTTAGCCCAGAATACATTTATGTTACATTCTGGGAAATATCATAGTGCGAGGATATTTCATGCACTTTTTCATGATGAAGAGTGTTCCATAATATTTCAACTTGTCATGTCCTATCAGAGATTATACCATAAACTGCTGCTTCAGGCATAAGCAGAGGTGGGTAGTACTCAAGTACATTTACTCAATTATGGGTACTTGGGTAATATTTTCCAAAAAGTGAACTTCTGAGAGTAGATTTGCAGAATACTCTTTACTTGTAATTGTACTTACAGCTTAATGAGTAAAACGAGCAAAAAGTGAATAACAAAAAATATGTGAGATCCAACAACTGAGCACAAAATGAACAAAGAAATCATGTGAATTAACAAAAAAGGGAACAAATTTTTAAATAAGCCAGACAACAATAACTAACCACACACTAATTTAAAAATGAACAAAATCTGCAACAAAATGAGGAAAAGTAAAGAAAAAATAGTCAAGTAAATTAATAAAAGTGTACAAAATCAACAAATACACCACAAAATGAGAAAGAAAAAATGATCAAGCAAATTGACAAATATGATCAAAATAACAAATACAACTAAAAGCAATGAACAAAAATGCAAAACAATTTAGCAAAAAGGAAGAAAAGTAATCAAGTAAATTAAAATGTTCTATTTAACCAACAAATTAAAAAAAAATCAATACATAACAAAGTGAGCAAAGATTAACAAAAAGATTAAGTCAATTCACAAATATGGTCAAAATAACTGAACAAAAATTAATGTAACAAATAGTTGTTTTTTTATGTTTTTTTTTTTTTACTCTTATTCAAGTACTTATTTTTGTGAGTACTTGTACTTTTACTTGAGTCAGTGCCTAATGGTGGCTGTTTACTCCACCCACCACTTGCCATTAGTGTGATCTTTGTTTTATGTGCAACTGGTCATGCAGTATGGTAGAAAACTGGGATGTGCATTATAGATGAAATCCACTGGAAACCCGGCCTGTGGTGAAGAGAAGAAGGACTTCATCAAGCATGTCATAGCTCAAACTGACAAGTGGTTTGAAGCAGCTGAGTGTTTAATTGGGTAAAAACAAATAATTTCAGATGGATTTTTCAGCATTTAACTATAGTCAATCACGATCTTGAGATGTATGGCTCAGGTGCCACAACTCTTCCTCAACTGTTGCCCTCCATGGCTCTGTTTATTGTCAATACACTTGGTAATGCGATATACAGCACCAGAGCCATAGCTGACATGCTCTCAGCAATGCCATAAATTCAACTGCAATCACCTAGGTGTACACAGGTTTAATTCCTGTGAAACTCCCTGCTGCTGAGGCTGAAAGAACCCTAATTTATTGACGGCTTCTTGTGTGGCGTTCACTTTCCTGAGACACACACAAAAAAAAATAATAATAAATCAATACATCAGAATAGGGATGTGCACATTTTTGCTTCTGTAAATGGTAACTTTGGATTAGTCCTACAGGAACATGAAGCAGTAAACAGCAAAAAAAATATGATGGAAAACACCACTCAGAAAGGGCTGATTATGGAGGAAAAAAGATATACTGCAATAAAATAACTCCCAGATTTCCTTAAATTCAACTAATGGGGTGCACACGTATTTCTGGAAAACTAAAAGGATTTGCAAGGGCTTTGGGCGAGTGTGATTAATCTTTATGTGTACAGTATTTTAGTAGAATCTGACTAGAAAAAAAATTGGGGACATGCCACACAAATTCAGACAATCTGTCCTCATTTCCTGATCTGGGAAACAGAAGAGAAGAACATGATGTGTTCCATGGCCATGTCTTCTTCAATTTAAGAAGCACAAGATCAGCCGGTTTCTGTGAGATTTCTTTCTATGAATCCTCTATTATTTGGTAAAGCATGGGCTTTCACAATAAATTATATTCCTGCACATTAAAAATAGCACTAGGCTCATAAAACAAAAGGAGAAAAACTAGTTTAAATCCTCAACAGGTGCATTGAAGATATGGTTATAGTGGTTATGAAAGTGTTCAGACTGACAGTATGCTCACTTCATGACCAACAAATTTGAAGTGAGCATACTGTAAAATTAGCTAATGATAATTACAGTAACAGTTACTGTAATGTATTCATGATTTCTACCTAGTGCAGCCTGATCTTATCACAATTTATGTCCTAAATACACTCAACAAAAATATAAACGCAACACTTTTGTTTTTGATCTCATTTTTCATGAGATGGACTCAAAGATCTAAAATTCATTCCAGATAAACAATATTACCATTTCTTT
>JAQQAE010010857.1:0-13889 GCA_029823295.1 Pseudamia nigra | reverse complement strand
GGGTAGGGCAGAGACAGCTGCAAAACAAGCAGGGCAGTGGCTCTTGAGGACTGGGGTTGGCCACCCCTGATCTAGTGCATAACACAACCTCGCCTTATAGTGCGGAAAATATGGTATTTAAAAATGATCCCGCAATGGCTTTTCCTTTATGCTTCAGAAGTATTGAAAATGACGTCCTGAATGGCTAAGGTGTTATGATGGATTTTGTTGTAGGAATATGACTAGAAACAATGCATTTTTGCATAATTTTAGTTCTGTATAATTGAAATATTAACAAAATGCTAAACAAATGTAATCAGTGAAATATAAATTTATAAAACTTATAAATAACTTATAAAAAAATAATTACAAATGGACCAACAACCGAAAAGCTTATCTACGGAGAACAACAAACAGTATTTGGACTAAAATTGGTGTGTTCGCTCCTCAGATGGGTAAAGAAATCTCAGCAGATTTTTTGTTCCAAAGCTTGGATGCTGCACCCAAGTGTTGTAATGTTCAGGAAAACCCTACTGCAGTTGGCCAGCAAACAGGAAGAACTTAAAACTAACCTTGACTACACACCCAGTCTAAATATCCACATGACTGCAGCTCTTCAAGTAAAGCAAAAGCCCGACCTACAGGAAGTCACTGTATTTGCAAACATGCAAAGAGGCTGAGCGCAAGAAAAACAAGACAATGAAACAGTCTTATGAGAGAATGTCGCTGATAGTCTTGTATTTCCAAGTATTAAAGACATCTACTCAGATAACCACACAACATCTGAAAACCTATTAGCAAGACAATTTTGGTTTTACAGCAGTAAATGTGGCATTCCAACTCCTGCTGAATGATCCTGATAATATTAAAAAAACAGAAATAACAAAAAATAACTTCTGAATTGCCGTCCTTGTTAGTGACAGTGGGGCATTCAGACCAACCATGTAGCTGCAAAGGGTCTTCCTAACAAACAATAGTTCATTCAGCACAGTCTGTTTGTGTAGTTACTTAGAAGACTACAGATAAAACTGCTGGCTTGTGGACCGAAACTCACTTCTCCAGCTCAGGGATTCTTAGATGAGCTGTGAGACTAAACAAAGATGCAGCATTTTGAAAGCGTTAAAAACAATGAAAGCCAAAAATCAATCCA
This sequence comes from Pseudamia nigra, assembly GCA_029823295.1. Classification (NCBI taxonomy): domain Eukaryota; kingdom Metazoa; phylum Chordata; class Actinopteri; order Kurtiformes; family Apogonidae; genus Pseudamia; species Pseudamia nigra. Next base: position 12,760 of record JAQQAE010010857.1, on the reverse strand, counting down.
TGGCCACTCCCTTTCTCACACAGAACCTGTTGCTTTTGCTTTAATATCTCCCATTCTTAACTTAAAATGTCCTCCATCTCCAGTCTGAGAGGTTTAAACTTCTTCACCCATATAAAACCCATAGATATTTGCATTTGGAGACATCATGTGCTGTTATTAATTTGAGGGATATGGAGCATAGGAATGAAGGCTTCATAAGTTCATTTCTCAGAACGAGACAATGGAACAACATACTTTCATGAAAAGGCCAAATTAGCATACAAGAAAAAAGTAAACTGGCCCTTAATCTTCATAATAGTACCTATAAAGTGGAGAAATGCATGTGGACCACACTGATCTCACCAGGCTCTTTTCTCCTCTTACTAGGATGGAAATGCTGATCAGGGTCTGGACAACAATAGCTGCATTAACAGCACCTCATTAAGTGTGTACAAAGCTGGATTACACCCACCAATGTCCTGGCACAAAACACTTTGAAGCATGAAACTGCATTGGGTTTTCTGGTCATCCTTTTAACACATTTGATATGTTGCGTCATTCTTACCATGACTGAAGCAAAAAAAAAAAAAATCACAATTAAAATGATCTTAAGATACAACTGGATATAATTTGTATTTTGTCTCCTTGCTTTAAGACCCTGGAGGAAACACTGACCACATACTCAGAAATCATAGACCAAAAACCGGTTGTGATGCAACACCTTTTTCCTCCATACAAGACTCTCACTTTTTAAACTACTTGCCAAAGAAAAACAAATGTACAAATGAAGCAGAGAAAGAGACCTAAGGAGATTTCAGGTCAGAAAAAAGTGTATTACAGAAATGCAGTATGTACTAGAGTCAAACAAGCCTATGCGATGCCTAACGCAGTACAGTACTACATTCAAAATAAAAATAGGAATCAACTCTGAAGCGGTCACATTTGGCTTCTTTGTGAGACTTTATATTTTTGCTGGCTTTGTTTGGCTTGCATGCCACCCCTGAGATAAAATTTGGTTTGCATGTAGGGAGGAAACTGCTGGTGCATGAGACAGGACTGTAGATAATGCTGATTACACACAGTAAAAGGGAAACAGTAGATTCTAGACCAAGAACATTTTTATCGATTAGCATACATATATATTTTTACTTCTAGAGTTCACCATTATGCTAGAAAACAGGTGTCATGAATAAAAAACATCACAATAAATGCTCAATCTTTATTTCTTTTCAGTTTGAAGGCTTATTTTTGGTGCTGAGGTTCAGGAAAACAGACAATTTGTAAAAACACATAATTTGAAAATTATGGCAAAAATGAAAATATACAAAAGATGCAGCAGGATAATGATGCATGTAAAGACAAGTCCCAAAAGGCAAAAACATTGCAAAGGACAAAAACACAAAAAGATATAAAAAGATGAAGTTGTAATAGATGGAAAATGTCTTGAGAAAACAAAAAAAAGTAAAAGATGGAATTGAATGAAAAAGCTGCAAAAGATCAAAAACCAGTATGAAAAAAAACAAAGGCAAAAAGACATGAATTCATTCAAGACAAAAATTAACGTGGAGTCTGTTGTTTTAGAGTGTAATTATTATTTGTTCAATTTATTCATGTTAATTTGATGTTACCTCACTAAAAAACTGTGTGCAATCTGACTTCATATTCAAGAACATAAACACATTCTGATACATTGTTAATCTGACAAGAGTAAAATGTATATCATGACAAACATTCACACAATATAAAACCATATCGCAAAAGCAACAATTATTTTTACCCCAGATCCATGTCTGTTCTTAAATTTGAATTTTCTTGACCTTCTGCTTCTTACAACATTCTATGTAGTTTTTTTTTAAAAAAAAACAGTGTCTACACAGTAATAGCGGTGGATATGTTACATCTTGATAACAGCAAGAAGAAATATGTCTTGGTGTATTTGTACTGTAGAGGGAAATACCCCTGTGTTGTGCAAAGTAAAGCACTAAATGGAATGGTAAACAGTCCCTCCTTTGTGAGGATAAAGCATAACTACGGTATCTGCACTCAGTCTGTGTTCTTTTTGTTTCTATCAGCTGTCCATCTTGAGATGTGAGCAAACCAAACATACACACCCAGTTTTTGGTAACACATCACCTCATGTCACCTCAACCTATTCTATCAAAATATGCAAAATGGTCTTTTACACTAAAAAGGTCAGTACCATGTTTCCTCTTGACAATAAAGCCACGTCCTCCATTGACCAAATGAAAGAAAATATCACTGAGACCAGTAGTCTTTTTCAGCACAATGTGGCCTTTATCTAATTTGCATGGTTACCCGGACACACCCTTGAATAAGTATCTGTCCTCTCCCATCACAACATATTGGAAATTAGCTCAAGAAATTTAAGTTTTGCTCATTTAATCATCATTGAATATTGTGTTCGACTCGAGTGACGTTAGGGAGGTGTGGATTATGATAAAATAATCCTCCAATTGGAAAAAGAATATGTTACAAAGGCAGCCAATCATCTGAGAGCTATTTTTATTATCACTTATAACGTTATCGTGAAGGTTTGGAGTACATATTGAACAAATTAACCAGGTCAACGCTTCGTAATAATCATTATTCGTGTCAGTTTATCGCATAAAGATGATAAAAATGTGACAAAGGCGAGACAAATTGTCCAGTGAGCCCCGTGTTTTACACCATCAGAGACCCGTCTCTCCATAAACAGTTGGTCACCGAGCACGTACTTACGTTAGAAGCGACACAACTGCGGCTTAAAAAGGCCCGATTAACGCTGGCTACGTTACCTCACACACTAGCTAAATCTATGTGCACTAGATGATGAAATATAGATCTAGTAATTACATATTTTAAACGGTAGTCTTATTAAATGACAAGCTAAATGTCAGAAAACATGTCCATTTCCGTGTCCCGAGTTTGTGTTACAGTTCAACATTTGTATTATATTTACATAACAGCCCAGCGTTTGAATTATTTTTAGCAACCATCCCCTTCCAGTAGAATTTACAATGAACAGGGGGTTTATTGTAGTTTGTTAACGTAGTTAAAACTCGATTGGGTTTTGCTAAAGACTGCCGTGTCCGGAGCTTCAGTGAGGTTATCGTTGTTGCAAACACAACACACTCAGCTAGCTGACAATTCAACTCGGAGCCGCAATCCGCCATGTTGAAACCTGTCTAAAAACACAACTTTGCGTGCTTAATTCTCAACAGCGGCGAAAGACAGCAAGCCGCACAAAACAGTGAAATACGGACAAATTTTAAAAATACTCACCGGCGGGGGTCGGATTTTGCAGATGCCGGTTTTCTCTGCAATGGGCCGTATTTTGTTGATATACGCAAAAGGGTCGGCAAATTCTTCCCAGCTGGGCTCAAAAACAGGGCACTCCGGAGGAGGAATGAACTCATTCAGCTGAGGTTGAGTCATAGTTGCATCTTTGTTATGACGGTCGCGGAAATAATTGGGGTATTCCTCACGCCGAAAATGCCTGCCGTGAATTTCTGTCTTTCAGATCATGTCCACTGTCCACTCATTGAACTCAAAGACGAATTATCTAGTTGGAGACGAGAAGGACTGACACCCAGGCAACGTCTACATCCGCCTCAAAAAGTAGACACCGAAAAACTGAACCAGTCCTTGCTGACTTTTTGTTAGGGTGTCATTAATTTTTAGATGCAGCGACTCTGTATCTATATGTCACACAATCACAAATGATGGGCTTTCTATTTATACAGCCCTTAAGAGTGTCTCCAGATGTTTGAAGAGTTAAATCGTTTCATGGCCGTGTTACAGCGGCTTAACGTCTTATAGCTAACTTTGCTTATGTCCACAATTAGCTAAGTAAAAGTTTAGTCTCGCTTCATGAACACTTTCTAAGTACAGTACTCCTTTAGTTAGTTGTAGATTATATCGCATTTTGATTTCATCGTAGATGATGTTCCCTGTTGCATGAGTTTGATTTGTTCTCCCTGTGGCTCCGCTGTGATGGGAGTCTAGTTCGTTCACTGTTGGGACGATGAATTGTAGGGCTGTTTCGTAGCCGCCCGGCTATGTCAAAGAATAGACGTTTGAAACGGTCCGTCGGATTTCATGCTCAAACACACCCACCAGATCTTTGCGCGCTGGCCGGCACTTTGTTTTTAAATGGTCTAGAGGAGCTCCTTGATTGGATGTTTGATAAAGAGCTTGGTCATAGGTCTATAATTTGGCTGCGTGCATTTTAATAACATAATAAACATTTGAGTCAGTCGTTCTTCATATTTATATATTTAGACCTCACTAGCACAAAATGGAATCTTTACAGGTAACAAAAAAGAAAAAACAAAACAAAACTGAAAATGTGCCATTGTCTAAAATCACAAATGGGCATAAGGGCATTATCAATTAGAAGTTTCTTTTCTAAAATGGGTCGTGGTAACTTTGTAATTCGTTTCTCCATTTGTTTATTATCCACATTGTTGATTGCTGTTTATTTTGTTGTTTTTTTTAATTTTTGTATTCATTTTATTGGTTATTTTGGGTTTTTTTCAGTTAGGTTTTTTTTCTTTGCTTATCTTGGTCATTTTTCCTTTTGTGTATTGTTTTGGTCATTTTTTTTCTTTTCATTTAGTGTTTATTTTGTTCAGTGTTACTTAAAGCTGTGAAAACCAGCATGAATCGTCATTCTTGCATGTCTTATCTTTTACACTGAAAGAGTAAACCAGCACAAAACTTTTAAAATGTGTGGAATAATTTCCAGTAAAATGCGGAAGTTTCTGCATATCAACATTGTGGGATGCCACATATATCTTTTAAGTCATGAACTAAAAAAATCTGATAGTAAAAAACTTAATACACTGAGTAGTACTATGATTAAATTTTTTTTAGTATCTACTGGGATGTTTTTAGCAGCTGTTTACTGTCTTTCACTGATGTAGTTAAGTCTGTCACTCATCTATCTGTTTAATCTATATTGATCTATTTTCCCTATTAAGTGAGTTAGTATTATGTGACTTTGTCTGCACCATCAGTTGATGTCAAGACCATGTAAACCATGACTAAAACCAGAGTAGATAAACTACAGGAGCATTACAGCAGGTTTGCCAAATATTTTAGGCAGATGTGGTATAAAAGAAGACATTCTTTGTCTCTCTGGAAAGTTGAATCAAGAATTGTTTTGCATCTAAAGACATTTTTTGAAGATTACAGTGAGCTAACCACAGTGAGGATGTTAATCCAGGGTGCAGATTTGCAAATGCAAAACAAATGCACATGTTGGTAATATTGTGGGGGGCCAATTCCCCCTCCCGTTAAATCTAAACCTACGGTTAAATTAGGCGAAACTTTGCTGCTATTGCACTAGTACAAACAATTATCTGAAGTGCAAATAATGTTCAAGTGTTAAGGTAAAACACACAACAGAGTCCCTTCATATACCTGCATGCACACATACAACAGGAAATATGACAGAAAATAGTATGTCAGCAATATCAGCATGACAAAAATACATCTCCTTATTCTAACACAGTAAGTATGGACGTATTTGGGTAAAAACAGAACAGATTTAACTTGTGAGCTGCAGCAGAAACAAAATATCCCACTGTCTTCAGCTGTTTCAGCTCTGAGTATTCCCATGAGTATTTTGATAGATTAAACAGCTTTTGTCTAGCCATAAATAGAAGATTTCCGAATAATACATGCTTTTACTGTGTTAAAATACTTATTTTCATCATCTCACAAATTATAGCTGCCTGACACTGGTTGTGTTCTCTCCATTGTCTTAAGTAATTTTTGGTTGTGTTGGAGGTGGCTGCCAATCACCATTTCTAGACATCAGTTAAATTTATTAATTAACAAGTAGGCTACTGAGTTTTTCTAATGAGACTGTCAGGATTACAAGACCCTGAAGGCCTATACGCATTTTTCTAATCAATAAATAACATACAACAATTTGAACACAGCAATTACACACAGCTTTAAGGCACAAATTAAAATGTCTTCATTCTATGGCCATAGTTGGATGCTATTTCAGTGTTTACAGACTGATTTGAATGTTCCTGTTTCCTATGAGCTTCCTGTTGACAGAAACTCTAAATACACAGAATAACAGAAACAGTTTCAGGTTTGCTCAATTTTATTTTAACCTGGTGGAGCCATTCTGAAAATAGTTCTTTAATGTTTTTTATCTTCATACAGTACATCAAAACTGACAAAACTGCACACCTCAGACTAACTGCAATTGGCTAATCACAAATGTTAAATAGTAATTAGAAAGATATGAGTCCAACTACAATTACTGCCTCATAGTTATGAAGTATACTTCTTCCAGTCAGTCATCAAGTAATACATATATAGTTACTGAAAGATGTGGTAATAACACAAATTAGATTTTGCTAATTTTTTTGCTACATTAAAAAAAAAAAAATCCAGTTTCCTGTGCTTTTAACAATAAAAAGCACTTTTCAAAAGCTTCACTCCCAAATGAAATATATCACTACCAAAACTTTGACCAGGACTAAATGTGACAAAGACCTTAATTTTAATATATACACAGTATATATTGTGTCAATTCAAAGTTATCACTCCATTCATATGTATGAATGATGTTGTCTTTGAGTACTGTTGCAGAAGCATATATTTTTGAGTGGGCAAAAATGTCATGTTTGTTTTTAAGCCATGTGGACATTTGTACTAATCTGAAGAAATTCTCTCAAGATGTTCCTGAGATATCTGTTCATAAGCGTTAGGTGGACATGCAGACAGATGGACAACCAGGTTGCATAATGCATTCAGTGACTTTCTCTGATGAACAGACATAAAAATGAAATGGCAGCCCCTGGTAGTGACCTCCATTACACACACAAATCAGTTCAGTAAATCACAACACACATTTGAACTGATTTCAGAGAGCATTTTGTGTAAACAGTTCCAGTAAAAACATAATAGAGAAGCGTGTAAATTATCATTTTAAACCATGAGATGCTGCTGTTAATCTTTTTAAAATGCAAAAATGTGAATTCAAAAACTGCATATTTGCATATATTTCTATATATATTTTGAATACAGTTTTAGAAAAAAAACAGTTTGTGCAAATGCCATGATTTGATTATGTAGAGGGCAGAGATCATCAGTTTCCCATCATTAGTATTTCTTTCACATAACATTTGATCAGTTAAGGAACTCGCTAATTTAGTGTTTAAGAACAAAAAACTCTAATGTGCCCAAAGCCAACCTTCTATTGATTGTATCGTCAGTCAAAAAGCACAGTCTACTTAATAATATAACATTTGTAAATAAAACAGTTACATTATTAATGAATGATTTATCAAACCCAATTCATAGATTATGACATGATGTAATCTATGAATTCCAAAAATAAACAGTCTACAATAAGCCTTTGTAGACTGCAGTATACACAGTATCATCTCCTTATTCTTTTCAATCGATGTTCTAACACTAAAACAAACATTGTGTTAGTAGGAAACGGTGGCAGGGTGGCTTTTAGCACACATTTTCTATTATTTTTTTATTTGAACACAATACTTCTCAGTGTTACAAAAGAGAATGGCAGTGTCCCTCATTACAATTCTGTACATAACACCAGGATTTCTGTGTGAAAAAGAGAGTAGGGTGTGGGTCAGCGTCATGCATAAATCCACGTGAAGATGCATAGCCTGCCAACCTATTTTTAAAGTTCTGTTGAGATTACATATGCATTTATATTATGCATGAGTCACCCTTTCCATTGCAACATAGTAACTTTTCTTGTCGTCCAAACAATGCCAACCGATGGGTCCAATCTCACAATCTGCACAGATGAGATACTTAATTCTCCCAACGTCTTTAGTGAATCCCACGTTCTCAAAATCAAACATGTCTTCAACAAACCAGTGGGATGTCAGGGTGTCTCCGTCCACAGATGGATCTGAGCTGTTAATCCCAGCCTTTTTCTGCATGGATGGTAGGAAGAGCTGTGGAGAGAACCCATCTTTGGATGACATAAAAATAGGACAACACTTCGGACAGAGCATGAAATCATCTGTGCATTTGAACTTAGCACTTATATTTGCTGGATGACTCATTTAATAAACGCTTTTGACAGCAGACATTTAAACTCATTATGACAGAAAATGCACAGCTGTGACTACTGTAATTCACTATGGCTGCATTTTCTTGTGATGCATCTCTTCTAGGGCTTTGACTTGTACATCTTGGTCCCTTGGAAGTGATAAACCACTGATGTTGTTAAGAACACCTGTAGTTTTGTTGTTGCAACCAATCAAAATGTCTGCTGTGAAAAGGTATTTTACAAACATCATACATCAACAGCAAAAACATGACTTTTGTATAGAAACAAATACAATTTCATGTTGTATGATAGAAAGAGCACAATGATATAATCTGCAGCCACACTGCCCTTTCACCTCAAACTACTAGACCAGTGGTGTGTAACTTATGGCTTCACATCTGGCTCATCAGCACTTCTCCAATGGCTCCAAAACATTCATATATTATCCCATTGCAAAAATGTGTAGCCACTCCATCATCCCTCATTTAAAATACCTATCTCAACTAAAATGTGAACAACAAGCTACATTATACATAAATTATATTTAAAAATTTTCCAAGCAGACTACATTTCTTTTGACACTTCATTTTTTGAGGATTACAACTAGACCTTCAACTATTTTATAGTTATATAAACCCATATATACATTCTATACCCCCAAATCCAAATGATTAAAGCAAAAAACAACAAACAAAACAAAACAAAACAAAGAAACAAACAAATATTCCCGGATTATAAAGAGTGTTCAGCTCTGTCTTTGTTTCTCAAACTGTGGTACTTTATTAAAAACATCTTTTCTGCATTAATACTAAGCATCCTCTCCAGCACTTTGGAGAAAAAAAAAAAACTCCAGAAATACTGCTGAACCAGTTTTCCTTTAGTGGTCCCAGGGTTGTGTTGTAATGTGGATGGCCAGAAAATAGACACTAAATAATGACAATGTCAAAAATGTGTCTATGGGTACAGATTTGAAAGGCATAAGGTCAGGTGACTTTGCCATCTCCAAATGAGTTGCAGGGTAAGAAAGGTTGAACATCAGAACTGCTTGGCATCTTAAAACCAGCAGAACATTGGTCTCATTTGAATTAAAGCTGGAGTTAAATGCTTACAAGGCATTTGTACACTGGATTGTAGGACAGTGTTACAGTCACTCATTTGGAGTCTTACAGCTTCCATTTTGAGTTTTTGTGCACATGGAAGAAACACACACTCTGAGGACTGATTGTTCTGCAATTAATATTGTCTTTGGATGTTTGTATTTTACTGTTTAAATTGAAAATTTAAAATATATATGGGCAATAAAAAAACAGACAGACGATTATTTATATTGCACGTTCATCATTATGCTGCTTTTGCACATACCGTAATCTCTGAAAAATAATTTTGATTTACTATTGTAATCGTGAATTTGTTTCAAACTGCATGAAGTATATCTTCGCATCACTGCAAATTTGGGAAACATCAACCATTTTTAAGGTTTTAATAAAGGCTTGAATGAATTAATTTACACTAAAATCTGTGTGTATCCTTAGTACAAAACAAACCACATAAACTATTTTTAATACAACATGCAAATACAATTATCTAGCTGCTAATATGAACCCACCTCTTTCTCTGCAAAGACAGCCATCCCAGGACACAGCACCTTGGACCCGCAGCGTTGACACAGCACAGACTTCATATTCTTTCCGTCTCCGGACACCAGGTCGGATCGTTCCGCACTTTCTTTACTCTGTTCACTGCTGTCCATTTTGAACCCTGGTAAACAGACTGACTTAGATATACACAAAAATACTCGGGAATATTTGCTGAGGAGCCGAGCCTCGACTGAGCCAAGAAGCAAGGATCAAACCGGAACTACGAGGACATTTACAACGCGGAAGACAACTCATTCTATTGTTTACATATCGCGCTATCCACATATTTATATCATGACAATTATTACGCCTAAGAACAGCATTGTATATATTTGTTTTTATCCATTTTCTGAAGAGAATGAGCCCTAATAAAAAAAAACATTACTGTAGCTGTTAACGGTAACTAGAAGCCCCGCCCCTTGTGCTGACAGCTAACGTCTATGCTAACCATGCTAACACTTTATTCAGTTGAATAAGATAAGCGAAATAATACGCACTCACAGTCATAACATACGCAAATAGGTGGATGGAAATAAAGTCAAGTAAGACTCACCTTAATGGTAAATTGTGAGCAGACTTATATATGGCATTAACATCGGAAGGTACACAAGGTAAGTAAAGCTGGCAGCTGTCGTCTAAGTTTACCATCTGCTAAATGGGCTCGTTCAGAAACAAGCAAACTTTTTGGTTACATTTTGAAGTTCCACTATTTTGATAAATGATGCAGATCATCATTCTTGCTGTTTCTACTTACCGCAATATTACATAAAAAATAACAGATAGTGCAAGAAATGTTGCCCATAATATTAGTATTGTGTAAATACATACGTAGCTCTACCTATTTTTGACCACTAGATGTCACTGTGAGGTCTTATGTTAGTCTTTCTACAGTTTAAACTGTCCCTGTGAAAATGTTAGGCTTATTGTAGTTTCTGATTAATTGGTGTAAATCAATTATAATTATTTATGAGGTATTGATTCATTTTGGCTTAACTTCACACATGACTATAAAATGTTTGTTTACCTTTATACATACTTATCAACCCTCAGCCTCATTCATAAGGGCAGATAATTCCTCATATTATGAAACACATGACTGGACCAATACACTTTAACAACTTATTGTATAGTATGTTGATGTTCATGTTTATACACTCCAAGATCATGGACTGTCTACTTTAATTACATCTTTCTCCTCACTTTCAAATACTCGGTGGGCATAAACATACTCATTGAAATACCATACGAAAGTACGTATCACATTCAACTACTACTGCCTTTTTCATTGGAAAACACAGGCATTTCACATTTAATTTCACTGCAAATGACAAGTTCCACCCTGCACACTGTATCACTGAGTTTAACCCAGTCTAGAAATCTGCCTCTTGGTGCAGAAGCATCATGAAGTAAGTGTTTGAGCAGATGCTGTATGTCACTGGCCTCCATGTCTACATTAAACAATTTCAAGCATCCATACTCAGTATGGTTGAAAGGTGAGGTTTCAATGATGCTCTTTAGACACATGCTGTTTTTTCTGCAAGTGATTTACGTAGTAATGCTGTTTTAAGGGAGTTTTAAAAGACGCTGTTTTGCTACACATTACATGCTCAACATATAATAGAGGCAGTGTATCACAAAAGTGATCTTTTGGGGATCACTTTTGGATCCAATTGTTTTAACAAGTCATGATCCATTATTAAATGCTTAAGGTGCAGAGTCCTTCCTAGTGTAGATATGGATTAAATACAGTACATTAAAAAAAAAAAAAGGAATTAAACATAGCTTGAAATGAAAGAGTTTGCTATATCACTACCGGTACTTTCAAAGTCATCCTTTACATGAACACCAGATAAATGTTTTTTGAATCTCAAATATGTAGAAACCCTGCAACAGTCTTGTACAAACATCAACTTAAACCTGATCCTTGGATAGAAACTGGTAGGTCCTTACATGGCTTACTAACTGGCCACATGTACATCCTGACAAATGAAACATAAGGCTGGTTCAAATCATTTGCTGTCATTTTTATCAATGTAACATCAATCTTGTAAACTGTTGTCTGCACAAAAGTGTAGAATGGGACCAGAACCTCATCATAAGACCGTCTGAACACACAGTGGGATGTAAACAGTTCTCTATATGCCAGCCCTGCGATGAACTGGCGTTTCATAAGTAGCTCACATGATGAAAAAGTATGAGCACCCCTGATGTAAAAGGTTTCAGTTCTACTCTGGATATGGCCTGCAGCAAGAATGTATGATTGTTTCACAGTCAATTTTTCATTTCATTTGGAACTCCAGAACCATGGCATCTGGAGAAAAAGTCGAGAGGTTCAGCATGAATGTGTCTTGAAGTCCAGTGTGAAGGTTACACAATCAATGATGATTTGTAAATGAAATGCAAAAATTTACTTTCATCTGAAAAGAGGACTTTGGACCAGTGAGCAACAGCCCAGTTCTTTTTTTCCTTAGCCCAGGTAAGACGGATCTGACATCTCTGGTTCAGGAGTGACTGGACACTAGATTGGGCACTCTTTGTCCTTTTCATGGATTCTGTCTATGTGGTGTCTCCCGATGCTCTGACTCTAGCCTCAGTCCACTCCTTGTGAAGTTCTTGAATGTTTTCTTGAATGTTCTCCAGGCTGTGCTCATCCTGTTGTTTTTTCACCTTTTGCTATCACAATCCTTCTTGTCAAGTTTCCACAAATCTGCTTTGATTCAGTGCTCTGTGAACAGACATCCCTGTCAGTGGTGATCTGCTCTGGCTGCTGCTCCTTGTGGCCAGTGTCAGTGAATGTATTCCAGACAATTGTCAGTTCATCAGTCTTCTGTGCTTTTGTGGTTGTGTTTTGAGAGATTCTTTGGATTTATACTGCATAAATAGCATTGTACTGCAATTAATAAAATGAGATATGTTTTTCCTATTTTCTTGAGCTCTGGGGTGTAATTAGCAAAATTAAAACAAAAAAAACCTTGAAACATTTGAGCTTATGAGTCTAGACTATATACATTTTCACTATGGCCAAGACCAAAGAGCTGTCAAAGGACACCAGAAACAAAATTGTAGACCTGCACCAGGCTGGGAAGAC
>JAQQAE010010856.1:0-13889 GCA_029823295.1 Pseudamia nigra | reverse complement strand
AACACCTGCTTTAGTGAGTGGCTGGAAAGAAAACCTGCAGTGTCTCGGCCCTTTGTGGCAATGATCGGACACCCCTGTTTTAGACAGTCAGTGAGACCATGATAGGTTCAGCCTCCAGGTAAAGTGGTACATTATTACCATGCAGGAAATTAGACTTGGTGGTCAGCTCACCAATGAGTGCAAGTTTAGCCTGCATATATACACCAAAGGTATAATACATTTTTCATAGGGAGATTGATGTTGAAGGGACTTTTGTTGGCTCCATTTTTGTTTTATATGACCAAAAAAATCAAAAACCCCCACTTGGATTTGCCTTGACCTTCTGTTTTCATTATCACTCAGATTCTTAAGGATAGCCTTGGTGGTGATCCATGATAAACGTGGATGGCATTATGAAACTAAAAGTACATCAATTATATCAAGACCCTGGAGGCAAACATCAGTCAGCAGAAAAACGTGGCCTTGTGCAGCTTTGAACCTCACATGAAGACAGCAATGTGAAACAAAAATGCAAAAAATAATTGTAGTCCATGAAATGTCTTTTGTAGTAGTTCGATGTACAGCCTATTGTGTCTTTTAATCCAAAATAATTATGCTTCTCTCCACATTATGGTATGGCTGGTATGATTCTGAAACATTGTAGCTGTAACAATAGCTAAGATGTGGACTCTATGTGATCCAGGTGTCCATATGGTCTCATTTCTAGCAATACCTGGTGTCACTATGAAGCAACATCTGTCTCTAAACTGGACCCATGACATCATACTTTACACTGAAATTGCTGTAATGTCCCATCTGTCCACCAGAGGGCAGAAGTGGGTTGAAGATAACTAACACATCCACGTGATGTTTGCAACACCTGTGACTGTTGAGTTTAAAGGGTCTTTGTAGGAACAACAAGAAAAAAATATTTTTATCAACAAAAGAACATAAATTCTGTATGAGGTCTCTGCTTTTTAAGGCATTGCTGCTTATTTTTGGGTTTGTTTTTTCTCATTTTTCCCCATAATTTAGTTTACTTTTTAATTTTCTTGACTATTTTGTCCGTTTTGTGGATTGTTTTGTTTGTGTTTTTAATTTAATTGATTACTTTGCTCCTTTCATGGATTGTTTATACTGTTTTTGTCCATTTATGTTCATTTTTTAGAGTATTTTGAAATTTTAGTTTTTCTTCTATGATTTTTTGTTTTTTGTAACTTGGTAATCCTTTGTCCATTTATTTGACTGCATTGTTCATTTTGTGGATTATTTTCTTCAATTTTGATGTATCTGTTTATTTTGTTGTTTATTTTGATCATCTTGTGATCACTCTGTTCATCTCTATTCATTTTATTTCATAGTCTATTTTGCTCGATTGTTTTTCGGTCTCTTCATAAACTTGCACGGTAAAGGTGTGTATTAACACGTTATTATCTCTCCAGAAGCAGAAAATTAAATATACTGTACATTGTTCAGAATTTACCACATTTTCCAACAATTTTGATACATTTGCATGTTTTATGTTCTTTTCTTGTTTTTACGTCTCTTCTCTTTGGTCTCTTTGCATTTTTTGCATAATTTTTGCCATTTTGAACCAATGACGTGTTTTGCCAACTTTTTCGTTCTTTTGAATCTTCTACATCTTTTTGTGTCCTTGATGTTGTTTTTGCATCTTTATGATGTTAGTATTTTTTTTACACCATATTTTTCTTTTACTCAGTTTTCATCTATTTTTGTCTTCTGTGTCTTTTTGCATCTTTTTGGAATTTTTGAGACACTTTCCTGCATCCTTTTAGTATTTTTGTCTTTTGCGTTGTTATTCTTCCTTTGCCCTTTTGCGTCATTTTGTTTCATTCACATTGTATTGCGTCATTTACAAAGTTTGCATCTTTTTTCTTCATATCATGTTCATCTTTATGTCTTTTTACACCATTTCCCTATTTGTGTCTTTTATACAATTTTTATATTTTTGTGTCATTTACATTAGTTTTGTCTTTTGCTTCTTTTACATCTCTTTGCATCCCGTTTCTATCTTTTTGTATCTCCTGCACCTTTTGGTCCTCTGATGACTTTTTCTTTCTTCTTTTTCTGACTTTTACATCATGTCTCTGATTTTGTGTCAGTTACATCTTTAATGTCATTCATGTTGTTTTTGTCTGTTGTTTCTGTCACATCAGTTTGTGTCTTTTTTTGCATCTTTTACTTTGTTTTTGTATTCCACTTGACCTTTTTAAGACTTCTGCTGTTTTTTCAGTTATTACATATTTTTGTGTAATTTGTGTGACATCTTTTTGTACATTTTTCATCTTTTTAAATATTTTCCGTCTTTTGTCTTTTGGTAGCATTTATGCCGGTTCATGTCATTTTTATCTTTTGCATCTTTTACATGACTACTGTGATTTTGTGTCAGTTACATCCTGATGCATCTTTTATGTCTTTTTTGTACCATTTGCACCAGTTTTGTCTTTTGCATTTCTTTTTTTGTGTTTTTGAGTCTTTTCCATCATTTATCTTTTTGTATCATTTACATCAGTTTTTTTTCTTTTGCTTCTCTTATGCCTGTGTCTTTTTGCATGCTTTTCATCATTTTGTATATTTAACGCTTTTTTGCATCTAATGTCCTTTTGCATCTTTTACATAATTTTTGTCTAGTTGCATCTTTGTGCATCTTTTTCAGGCCTTTGCACATTTTATGTCTCTCTGCATCCTTGCCCCAGTTTCAGATACTTTTGCATCTTTTATACCTTATTTTAGCTTTTACTAATAACTTAAAACCACAAACAACCGTCCTGTTTCTTCAGCGTTCTCATTAAACCCATTCAGCCTAACGACCAGGTGACCCTCATCTGCTCGGCTGCTCTGTCTCTTTAACCAGCGGATTTCAGTCTCTCTGGTCCCTCCCTCCTCCAGCCTCTCAGCGCTGCTGGCTTGAGATGGGAGCGCACACCGCGGCACCATCTCTGCCGAAGACACGGGGCAAATCTGGAAAAATACGCCAAAACCGTCCACACCGCTTACTTGCCGTGGAAAAAATGGGATAACGGAACCACCGATGAACCCATTCTGGATTTTTAGGCACGAAGGCCTCCTTTGGGAAACTCACATGGTGTCGTCGCTCGTGTTTTGCGCTTTTTCTCCATTCTCCTTGAGCGCTGCTGGTACAAAGGCGCTTGGTCTGAAGCAGCAGCAGAAGCAGCACCTGGGATTATGAGCGGATCAATGGGCAAAAGTGAATAAACCAGGGAAAGGGGTTTATAGACGCAAACAGCAAGTGAACGCACAAGGATTTATCATCACTTTCTTTTAATTTTCCCCTGATTGTCATCTTGTCGAGGCTGAGATTTTTTTTTTACATTATATTTATCCTGTAAGTGTCCTTTTCTGGAATAATGCATGAAAACAACGAGCTGTATCATAGTGTTTTGTACCTTTCTGGACCTCGCGCAATCCCAGCTATTAATGTGACGGAGCAGCCGGTTCCTCTTGTTGAGAATGAGATGTATTGTTGCGACTGCGCAATAGACAAGTGTCAGCAATTAAGACTGTATGTTCCTTAAACCAAAAGGCCTCTTATACACACTGTCACTACTGTTTTGAGACTGTTGAAAGGATTGTGTGGATAAAAAAAGAGACCCACTGTGCGCCCTTGGCATCATCCCCTCTGTGTGTGTGGACCAGGGTCAGTCAGAAAAAAATTAGGCACAACATGGTAGAGCCGGTGGGATTCATCGAGGCGTGGAAAGCGCAGTTCCCAGAGTCTGAGCCCCCTAAGATGGAGCTGAGGTCTGTGGGGGGCATCGAGCAGGAGCTGGAGAAGTGCAAAGCGTCCATCAGGCGCCTGGAGCAGGAGGTGAATAAGGAGCGCTTCCGCATGATCTACCTGCAGACCCTCCTCGCCAAAGAGAGGAAGAGCTATGACAAGCAGAGGTGGGGGTTCAGGAAAACCCCACTAAATGAGGGGGTGGACCCGGCTGCTGCACAGGGGGCAGAGTCCCAGTCCCAGCAGCCACATGTGCAGGAGACTGGTGGAGTAGGAGTTGGGTACAGTGGTGGAGGTCCGATGGATAGAAGTCGCTTCCAGCCTGTTGGAGATGGAGTGGGGAGGACCAAACCTCGCCCCCCTCCTGCAAGGAAGTCTGCCTCACATGGAGACGGGTTGGAGTCTGCCTTTGATGTGCCCCAGCAGGCCGAGTCCACATCCTGCGATAACTTGGATGGGCTTTCACCATCCAAGCAGCAGAGAGGCGGTATCTCGGTCTCCCCGCGCCGCCCCACTCTTCCTCCCCCAGAAAAGGAGCTGCCCTGTGACCCCAAGGACAAGATGGGGATGGGGCTTGGAGTGGCAGCACTGAGGTCCAACTTCGAGAGGATCAAACGGGCCAATTCTCACTCTGCAGGTGATGCAGCTAAAGGTCAGGAAAAGCCACCACCACCACCGTTCTACACCAATATGGAGTTCCACCATGAAAGGGGCCTGGTCAGGGTCAACGAACGTGAGGTCTCGGACAAGATCAGCTCCCTCGGCAGCCAGGCCATGCAGATGGAGCGAAAGAGATCTCTGCATTCACTTCCAGGCAACTTGGCCACAGTCGCTGGGGAACTCCGAGCTAGGCCGGTTTACAGAGGACGGTCCACGGAGAGCACATGTGGCTATGATGCGGAGTATGAAGATGGAGAACCAAACCAGAGACATTCAGGCAGAGCCAATGGGGGCAAACCTCCACCACCGCCTTGGCAGCCCTCAGAATTCCAGGCTTACTCCAGTGTGTACGTTGGTGGGGTGATGATGGGTGAAGGTGGTGGTGGAGACGCAAGAGGAAGTGGAAGTGGAGTCACCATGAGAGACCACGGGGATGACCACCTCCTCACCTGGCCACGCCGCTCCTACTCACCTGGGAGCTTCGAGGACATGGGTGGAGGTGGAGGCTACACGCCAGACTGCAGCTCCAATGAGAACCTGACATCCAGCGAGGAAGACTTCTCTTCTGGCCAGTCCAGCCACGTTTCCCCCAGCCCCACCACTGCCTTCCGTCGACCCTTCAGGGAAAAGAGCCGCTCGCCATCGCAGAACTCCCAGAACTCCCAGCACTCCTTCGACAGCAGCAGCCCACCGACACCACAGTCCCAGAAACGTCACCACCGTCAGCAGGGAGGCCATGTGGTCATGTCTGAGGCGACCATTGTGAGCGTTCGCAAGACGGGGCAAATATGGCCGCCTGCTTCTCATCATGACCTCATGCCTCATGGTCGAACATCACATGACAACAGTTTCCATGGTGACCACCTAGGTGAGTGCTGCTGCAGTGTTTGTTGTTGTAGAGAGCAGGTGGGCTGAGGTGCAAAGGGCATTTCTGAGCCCACGCACAACACTGTTTTTGTGTGCATGTGGCAGCGGTAGTCAACCAGGGAATCTACATGTGCGTCTGCAGACCATCTCCAGTGGTTTTGTCTGAGGAGTATGTAACCAGCAGTTTACAAATAGTCTAATTTCTTTGAGGTTTTTAAAATTTTGATCTGTTTTGCTTCACTGTAGTCTAAATAAGCCATGAAATAACATGACCTTCTGTGCCAATGCATGTCAGCTAATAAATACAGACCTGAACAAATCTGAATCCAAGACAAATGGAACATGAAGAAAATAGCTGGCTATATAAGAAACCAGTTCCGCTTTATGAACAATAGATTTTTAACCCAAATATGTGGAGATGCCTGCTGCCAAAATTCTGCATCACTGACACATTTAAAACATTTTCCAGTGAAAATGAATAACAGGTAATTTTTAACATTTTATGTCCATATACTGAATTAAAAAACACCATCAAATCATTGTCATACATCTTATGGTACATACATTTAGGGGACTTTAATATGTTCTTGTGGCTCCAGATGGATATATATTTTTGTTCTGGCCAAAAATAACTCATTAAAATAGTAAAAATCTCCCACCATATGTGTAAAGGGAAGAAAATGTGACTAAATAACTGGATATTAGTCCAGTGGTTTTTAACTTGTCACCGTGGGACCCACGTTTTTCCCTAGTCATGAAGTCCCCACCAACTTGTAACCCATTCAGTCCGAGCAAACGTATTTTTTTAATATAAATCAGTGAAGTCACATTTTCATCACAGCATTCCAATTCACAACACAATATAAGTAATAAAATGAAGAAAATACTCAGCACTTGAAAAGGCAATGACATGAACAGAAAAGAAGAAACCAATCAAGAACACAAAACAAATGGGCAACAAAGGGAACAAAATAATCAATAAAGTAACAAAAAATCATCTACAAAATGAACAAAAATGACCAAAATAGTTGACAAACTGAACCAAAACATCAAAAGAATAATTCAGAAAATTAAGAAAATAAGAGGCAAAAACAACACCAGAAACAGACAATAAGTAACTCAATGAACAAAACATAAAAAAGAATAAATAATGAAAAAGTAGCAAAATGATGAAAAAAATGAATGAAAATGAACGGAACTGAGGGGGGGGTGACACGTGGTTTCTTGTGTGTCCAGCTTCGTAGGTTGATCGTTGAAATTAAATTTGTTGTTTTTTTTGGTAGGAAAGCGTTTGGTTTTTTTATTGTTTCTCAAACAAATGTACTACTGAATCTACTTTGCGGATTTCGCCTATTGCGGGTTATCTTTAGAACATAGCCCCTGCGTAATCGAAGGAGCACTGTATTGTAGCTGTGGTTGTTAAATGGTCTCACCATATGACACAAAGCTTCCAAATGTCATTAAGTCACAACCCACTTTTGCAGAATTCACACCAGGCAAATGCATGTTTTAAAAACTGAGTGTATATTCAACAAAATGTGCACATATTTTCTTCACTCTATTGAAATCAGAACACAAAATAGTTTAAAAAATGAAAAAAAACGATACTTTTACATAGGGTTTTGAATGTGCATCTTAGTCCTCCTCTGCTTCCCAGCCTCTGGGGAATCAGGTTGACATTTCTACTTAAGCGTCTTTTTCAGCCTCTTAAAACCACAAAGCAGCCTAATGTTCGTCATAGCGATAGCGTGTGTGCAGTGGAGAGTACGTACAAACAGACAGGATTGTGTGTGTCCTCTGGATGGCCTTGTGTGGGATGAAAGATCCACCTCGGCGTATTCCTGGAATGTCCGCAGGGTGGGCGAACAATAAATGCGGTCAGGGTGAGTTTAAACGGCAGGTTGAGCCTTTCTCACACGACTCACTCACAGGTGTCTGTCTACCGCTTTAAGCTCCGACTGGAATGAAAGAAATCCAATGTGAGCACTGCAGACGATGAGCTGCAGTATCCACAACCACGAAATTATAGCCTTGGAGCCTGTGGCACCTGTGACTGAGCAGGTAGACGTTGGATGATAAGGCGGAACACAACAGCAGTAGAGAGGAGCTGAACAATCAGGATCACAGAGGTAACCATAATATCATGCAGTTATAAGCTCACAAAAGGTGGCAAGTAAAAAATCCATAAAGGTCCCGTTTAGGAGGATGTAAAGTGTTCATGTTTGGTCATTATATTGATGTTTTGTTGATTATTTTGCAAGTTTTTATTCATGTTATTAAAGTTTTGGTAATTATTACACTACTTTTAGCATATTTTGTTTATTAATCTGCTCATTTTTGCTAAATTTGTTGATTTTTGTTGATTACTTTGTTTATTCTGTTGACATTTTCTTGTTTATTTTGGTGATTTCATTCATTTTGTTTGTTATTTTTCTCATTTCTGTTTATTCTGTTGAATATTTTGCTGGTTGTTGTTCATTCTACTGATATTTTGTTTTGTTTTTTTTATATTTTGCTTATTTTTGTAGATTTTTATGATTACTTAGCAAATGTTTCTTAATTTTTGCATATTTAGTTAACATTTTGTTCATTTGCTCATATTTTGTCACATTTGGTCATTCTTTGATTATTTTACTCAGTTTCTTGTTTGTTTTGGTGACATTTTCTTGATTATTGTGCTAATCTTGTTCATTTTGTAGACATTCTGTTTTATTTTGTTAATATTTATATCATTTGCTGCTTATTTGTTAGTGTTTGTTTGTTTTGTTGATTATGTTTGCTGCATTTTTGCTACAGTGCTGTGTTTTTTTGGATTATTTTTCTGTTTTTGATCATTTTGGCCAGAATTTGGATGATTTTTTTTTTGTTTGTTTGTTTATGTATTTGTTTTCATAAATTTCATTGGTGGAATAAACCAGACTAGGTGATGGTTCAGTAACAGAGCAGAGAGAAATATTCCAGATACTTCAGATGCTCTTTGTTTTTCATATTTTCTTCCTTTTTTCTCCTTGTTTAAGATTGATAAGTTGAGTTGGGGCACTTTCCTTGGTAACTAAATAAGCTGACTCAAATCAAAATCACAAATTGTAATTGTCCTGTATATTACCATCCTGCAGCTCTGTGTTACAGGAGCATGGGGGGGGGGCAGCTTACTCTCATTCCTCAGTGAAGTTTCCACGGTGGAGGCCGGTGCCATCTCCCACGACGTCAAACCAAACAGTGCCTGGTACTTCAAATATTTGGCATAATTTCTGAGACATGCAGCGTTGTTTACAGAGGTGTGGTCGAACGGCCATCGGCTTGTCTCAGAGTTGTGGTTTCGTGGCAGTTGGATACTTGTGTGGGTTCTGTTATAAACATTTTCAGCATCAATCATCTCACATGGAACTTGCTTCTCTTTGTGTTAATGCATTAAGTTGAGCCTTTTCTGTGTAAAAATATGAAAAGAATAAAAAGTCAGCAAAATAAGCAACGAATTGGGACCTAAAAACGAGGGCTTTTTTTTTAATTTTTGTGTGTATTTCCAACCTTATTTTGCTCATTTTTGATCATTTTTCTCCTAATTAATGAGCAAAATATGCAACAAAACTTTATAATAATATGATCTAATATCTAAAAGTTTTATTGTGTGCTAAATGAATCCACTAATCCAAGAACAATTTTATATATTTTGCACTTTAAATGTTAGATAATAATGTGTAACAATGAGGAATTAATTTATGTTTACTTAATATAACCAATTTTTAAAATTATTTTGCTCCTTTTTGTTCATTTTTACATATTTTGTGCATTATTTTGTTAATTATTTTGTTATATTGTGTTAAATTTAAGATTTGGTTCATTATTTGGCTTATGTTGCTAGTTGTTTAAAATAATTTTCTTGATTTGTTGTTTTTTATTGCTTGTTTTGTCACAGTGTTTTAGCTTGGTTGATCATTTTATGACTCTGTTCTTTTTTGTTGGTATTTGTTGATTATTGTTCATTTTACGCAGACTTTGTTGATTATTTTGAACAAAACTACAATTATTGATGTAGAGCAGGGAATTTTAAATACATTACATTCTGCCTAAACCTCTATATTTTACTCATATTAAGGGGATAAATTCCCCCCCACCCCCACTGCCCTCCGAAATCTCCGGTGATGTGTTGTATTGTAACAGATTTGGGCCTGGCGCCCTGCTGGAGCAGACAGACTACAGGATCCTGGCATCAGATCCGTCATCCAGAGCCAGAATGGGCCGGAGGATGAGGAGGGTTCATAGAAGAGACTGATAGAGCTGGGAGAGGAGGAAAGATGAGGCTCGAGCTGAATGAAAGGGTCAAAAAGGCTTTAGAATAATACTGTTCATCATAGTTGATATAAGTAATTACAATGATAAATGTCAGGTTATTTTATTCATGTGTAAAGGCTGAGTTTTTTTGTCCAGAGAGAAACCCAGGTCATTATTTGTGGTTTTGATTTTTTTATGAAACATGCAAGGAGTGAAAATGATTAAAAGGATAAAAATGTCATTGAAGGTAGAAAAGATAATCATTTCATGCAAAATGCAAAGTGACCAAATTGAGAGAAAAAGATGCAAAAGTCAAAGACAATGAAAAAACAAATGCAAAAGGAGAAAATGCAAAGATAAGTGCAAAAGACAAAAAAGATGCAAAAAAACAGGACCACATAAACGATGCAAAAAGACACAAATGACATAAAAGACAAAAAAAAACAGGATAAAAGCCAAAAAGACAAAAATATGGTATAAAAGACCCAAAAAGACAAAAATGTTGCAAAGGCCAAAACAATGTAAAAAAGACATAAATGATGCAAAAAACACAAAAATGACACAAAAGAGGCAAAAAAGACAAAAAATATGTTAACATTACTAAAACACAAAAATGACTTGAAAGAAAAAACAGAGTGTCAAGATGAAAATGATACGAAATAAACGACATAACATGGAATAACATGCGAAAAGAGCAAAATGATGCAAAAAGTCACAAAAGCTTCAAAATGACTTAAAATCCAAAAAGATAAAAACTGTATCAACAAAAAGAAACAGGAAAAAAAACATGGAAAAACACAGTTTACCCTAGAGCAGGAAAACAGAAAATAAGAGATATCGTACAGGTTGATGCTCTGTTCGTCTGTCTTCATTAATGGAGGTAAACACATCCGTCATCAGTCCATGGGGTTTGCAGTAAAAGGTCATTTCAGTCTCTCACAGGCCTCATATTGTTAATAATGTCAGTATGGTTGTTCAGATATGACATGGGATTCTGCACTAAAGCCATCCCTGTCATCATCCTGGTAGACTTACTGTCTGAAACCCGATCCCGCTCGCCAACTCCAACAGGTCCATGTGCATCTATAATTCATTTATTTGATAGAAACACTGACACGGTGGCCTCGGTGGAATTGGCTAAAATGTTTTTCCAGACAGGATGCACTCGGAAAAGTCCAGGAACGCATCCTGTCCAGAAAACCATCCCATCTGCAGTGAAAGACATCAACACTTTAATTACTCTTCCCTCCCTGATGACAAATACTGAACACCAGCAGTTCTGAGGAATTGCAAACATTCCTGTCTTCATCCCATCCCAGAAAAGAAGGGTTATTGCACAATGTAAATAGAAACATAATATGATGATTTGTAGAACATTAAACCCCGTATTCATTCAAAATTGTGCAAAGACAACATGTCAAATGCTGAAAGAGAGAAATTGAATTGTCTTTTTAAAACTACATGTTCATATTTAATTTGATGCAGTGATATGTTTCAAAAAAAGTTGGGTCAGGGTCATGTTTCCCACTGTGTCATGAGCGCTTCTTTTCCCAACACTATCTAAGCGTTTGAGAACTGAGGAGACCTACTGGTAGAGTTTCGACCACAGACTGAATATATTTGCAGACAGAGTATCCCATTACTTTCTGGGCTGCTGTTTTGAAGCCATTCAGGTTGGTACTTCCAGGGTGACATTTTGGAGCCAACACAGTACATGGCCATATTTGGAGGAATGTGGGCAGAGTTGCAGTGGTGCAGTGTGTCAGCAGTCTTATGGGCAAGAGCTCACAGACTTGGTGAAACTTCATCAGTCATTGCCTATTAAAGTCTTATTATGGTGTTGTTAGTGTAAACACTGAACCACAACTATATTTGAGCATCTGTCAGGGAAAACTGTTCTATTAAATAAATAGATGCTACCAAGGTCTGTCTCAATTCCACAGGTGAGTGCAGCTATGGTCATAACAGAGATTTGCCTATTTGCTGTTATAACTTAATAACGCTGCAAAAATATGAACATCGACCAAATCACTCATTAGAGGATCCAAACAAAACAGATAGATACGTGGATGGATTCGGCCTAGCAGCTCAATTTGGCAGTGAGTATATAAGATCATAAAGCGTGTGATAAAATTGTTGGCAGTCGGTGTCATGGCCATGATGACTCAGGACAAAATTTAATGACTTGGTGTTTTCAAAGGGAAATCCAGTTTCACTCAATGGGAGTCGGGGCTTCTTGTGGCTGAATGAACAGTGCCCCAGAGGCTGTTGGGAGGATTACAACTTTAAGTTATTTTCACATCAGTCTCACTGCACAGCTCAACTGTCATTTGTGGATGTGGTTTCCACAGAACAAAGGTTTTTGGAAGTGTTCCTGAGCCCATGCAGTGACGTCCATTACACAGTCACGTCTGTTTATAATGTAGTACTGTCTACAGAAGCAATATCAGACTCATTCACTATTGGTTGTCAGCCTGATCCTTTACACAGTGTACAGGGATTTCTTCACATTCTTGTATAATATGAAAAGTAGTCCATAAATTCCTTGTGATTTTACAATGAATCATCACATTCTCTTTCTATTTACTTTTGACACAGCAATCCAAGTTTTTACATTAGGGTTGTTTAAAAACCCTCCAGACTGTGAGTAGTCTGATGCAAACCCAAAATGTTCATACCCATCTGAGGCTAATTCCCCAGCTGCTATGTTTAGGATTATCACTGCACTGTCTGCTCTCTTTGTCTTAGCATCTTTTCCACAACAATGAGCCCTGCGGGGGTGAGGAGGCCGGAAGGATGGGGGATGTGTTGCCGACGCTGATGCATTTAGTGGGATAATCTGGAATAAGAAGTGAAACATGGGTCGGACGCCCTGTGGACTGGTCTTTTTTTACAATCTGTGGTCTAAATCGAGGCTTCCATTAACAGTGAAGGTGATGGTACTGTCTATTGTGTCGTTGTCGGTCAGACTGTGGTTGAGTAGTGTTGTTTTGTGTGCACAGGATGTGAACGGTAATGATGATGAGCGGCTCGGTGTTGCTGAAGACTGGGTGTGAGGCAGAGCTGTTGTGTTTCGCTTCACTGGTCGGGATGCGGGGGCTGCAGATTGACGCAGATGGAAGGACTCTCCCGTTGCGTAACAGAAAACAGAAACTCACACCAAGACACACGCTTGATTTTACATTCATACCTTCAGGTCGCTTTAGCCGTAGGTGTGCAGGTGCCGGACTCAGTAGTATGCTGCAGTCTGGGCTGTAAAATGTTGATTATATTTATTTAATTTCAGTTTTCTATAATCTTTAGCGTTTATTAGTGTTGAATTCAGCTGAATAAGAACTCTGACTGTACTATGTTGTACATTTTTGGCCATTTGTTGCTTTATTTCTTCAGTTTTGTTTATATTTTTAAATCATTCGTTCATTTTTGTGATTTTTTTTTCATTGTATTGTCAACTTCATTTATTAGTTTCTACATCCTAGCTAATTTTGTTGATTTTTTTTTGTTTTTTTTTTTTTTACATACAGTATTTTGTTTATTTTGTTCATGTTTGTCCCTGTTGCTGATTTATTTCTTCATTTTGTTTCATATTGTTGTTGTATATTATTTTTCTAAGTTTACTGTTATATATTTTGTTTTTGTTCATTTTTACCTTTTTTCATTTTTTCTCCACTTATTGAACATATATATTAATTCATTCATACTAATTCTGTTGACTGTATTCTTCATTTCTGTAAATTTATTATTTTGCTCAATTCTGTCCATTTCCTTTAACATTTTCATCATTCTTTTTGATTATTTTGTTCACATGTTTTAATATTTTGTTAATTATTTTGGTCAATTTTTGTTCAATTTTATGAATTTTTTTGTTTTTTTCCTAATTTATACTTACTTTATTGATTTCTAAATTCCCGCTCAGTTTGTTTATTACTTTTCTCATTTTGTCTGGTTTATTGATTCTTTTGTTCAGTTTTTTTTAATTATTTGATTTTTTTTTTCCTTCCTCATTGGTCAATTTTACAGAATATTTATTCTTAGTCATTATGAGTTTTTTGTCCAATTTATTGATTATTTTGTTCCTTTTTGTCATTTGTTACTTATTTTGTTAGTTCTTTTTAATTTTTTAATTTTGTTGATTACTTTTTTCAGTGTTGCTGCTTAAATTGTCCATTTCATGTTCAATTCAGTCTTTATTTGTATAGCGCCAAACATAATCGCAGATTTATCTCTAGGTGCTTCACAATTCGAGGCCGAAACCTCATGACTATACAGAGAGTAAACCAACAGAACCACTGAGAGCAAGCCAAGGGCGACAGGGGGGAGGAAAAACTTCTTTTAACAGAAGAGAAAAACC
>JAQQAE010010855.1:0-13889 GCA_029823295.1 Pseudamia nigra | reverse complement strand
GTGCAGGTATGGGTGTGTAATACATACTTTATATGGGAGTTTGTTGTGGGTCCAGAACAGATTAATGGATTTACATGCAAGTCTCTTCGGATACAGAGAAATTCGCATAGCGAGCTTAACGCCGGAACGGATTAAACTCGTTATGCGAGGTACCACTGCATTGCCAAGTCGCAGGCATATTCCCAGTGTCAGGAAAAAAGCATGAGATGCAAACTTCCATCATCTCTATCAATTGGTGTGACTGTGGCTATCATATTCTACCCATGGCACATACAGTCACATGAAAATTAGTAATGACAAATAGAACCCTCAAGTAGGTAGACTGATGATCTGGCTTGATTCTTTCTGTTTCTTTGATGTTTAAGTTTGGGCTCAAGTCTTTTCAGCCTCTTCAGCGTATGGTAGGCTACCAACATTTTAATTCTCTTCTACAGTGATGCACCATCCTAGCTCCTTGTCATACGAGTTAAAGTTTCTTTACATGTTCAACATTTCTATGTGGTTATCATAAAATACAAAATTGTAAAAAGTACTTCTTACAAACTGAATGCAAGAAAATCTAATACAGCATAGCAAAAGCTTAGGTTCCATACTAACACTACTTTTCTGTTCAGTACATGGTATAAAGTAGTCCAATACCTTAGCTCAGCTGAAACAGCCAACTTAATGCACACAAATGCAGACTCAGGCTCCTTCTGAAATACCAAGCAAAGATATAGACTATTTTACCGCTGCTTTTGCCATCCAAAGAGAGAGCGATATGTAGCGTTAAATTGGAAGTCACAGCAACAGTCATTTAACAGGGCAGCTTTAAGAGAGAAACCTCATAAGCTGAAAATAGTTTCAAAAATTTGAGGGGATATACTTAGTCAGAAAAGGCAAATAGCAATAATTCTAAAAAGGCAGTCCCATAAGATGTAGCCTGTACGTGTCTTTGAGGATTTATGAATACTAAAAAGGGACTGCTGGGTTAGGACATGTGAACAGAAAACTACTCAGTTAATTAGTATGAACACACACACAATCAAAACATGAAAGATGCATACATTGCAATCAGCCAAGCACGTTGCTGGTTTGCCTACATCTCATGGGAACTCATTTCACAGACTTTACCTGCCAGTGAAATCAGGCAGACAGAAGATGATTAAGACCTGCTGCAGGGTCCAATGCTCTCTCACGCTGCTTTAACCTGTTTAACTCTTACTTTCGGTGTTTCCCTCAACATGCACAGACCTTACCGGTATACACGACCGTTTAATCAAGGCTGGAGGCCTACTCTTAAAAACAAGCATCTCCACTTCCACAGATGCACACACCCACCAAAATAACAATGTAAAAAAAGAGGCACAGGATGCATGCTGTTAGCGCACCAAGATGTGAGAATATGAGATAACACATGGCAAGAATAACAGGATGAAGAGTCAGGATGCATGCTGATGGGCTGTGTAACAGTATCTGCATTGATGTGTGTATCTTGGGTCCTTTTTTCCCCTCACTGTTGCCCTGAAACAATGCCCTTTGGTTTCAAAAGTGTGTGGCAGCAAAAATTGTCTAGAGGCTAAAAAAAATGTTGACAATATTCATTTATAAAACATATTTGAAGGTGCTGCTTTTACAACCAGATACCCCCTGTGTCACGCAACAATTGCAGGAAAGGTCCAGCTGTCAGAAGAGGAAACAGGGAGAGGAAGAGAGGGGAAGGAAATGCTTCAACTGACAATGTGAGTACAGAAGATAACATACACTATGGTTCCTGTCCCTACCCCTGTAGCCAAGGAGCACAAATAATGGGTAGGACAGGAGGGAGGGAGGATAATTTCTCACCAGTAGTTAAAAAAAAAAGATCCCCCAATCTGATGTCTTCGTGAGCAAACCACTGACTTTGTCCTCAGACTGAAAGAGAGCAATCATACAAGCTTCCATATAATTACATGACAAATGCTGTAAATCGACAGGATAGTGTGGTGTGGTGAAAGCTACTGACTGAAATACTGTACATGGCAAACCATGTATGTAGGTCTTAGAGCAATTATTTGTGCAAAGTGCAACTATTCTCTACAATTATGACAATTTAGCTGTATAAAACAGGATCAAATCTATATATTCCGAATCATTATTAATCATTTCTATGTATACTTCACTAGAGGTCGACCGATTATTGGCCGGGACGATTATCGGCACCGATATTTAGAATTTTGATGTATATAGCGGTATCTGTGTTGTTTTTAAAATCTGACGGGCCCATATCAACAAATCAATTAAAAACTGGGTTATTTCAGATCTCTCTCTCTCTCATTGTTCCGCCCACTGCACCATCTGATTGGTTAAGCAAGCCTCAGTACATGTAAGTGGCAGAGCCACTGAAGCGAAGGCTGTCCACACACACGCAGCGGAGAGGTAAAGTTTTCTCGTGTGGAGAAGCTCCAGAGACCAAACACATGTTTCAACGGTAAACACAAGAAACTCCTGAAATTGCAATAAGCATCCCAGTGCTCTATATCTCACAACTACTACTAATGTTACAGTGTGCAGTAGAATAATGTAAGAGCAGAGTAAACATTAGTGGCAGCTCTGCTAGCTCATAGCTCCCAACATGACTGAATTACTTGAAAGAAGGCTGCTGTATGCAATGTGGAGAATAGCATGTGTTTGCGTGAAAGTTACATGAAAAACTCCACAGCTCATGACTACCGGTACTACAATAACTTCTGAGTCTAGGATCCATGCACTTCTGCAGCCATTTATTTTCTATTTCTTTGGTTAAATAAACATGCTTTAGGCATTTAAACGAAGTTCAGTGTTTGTGTTATTCAACATTTTTAACCCAATTTTTACACTTTTACTGCAAATGAATATCGGCTCCAAACATTGGTTATCGCCCTCCTTAACTACTAATAATCGGTATCAGTCCAGAAAAACCCATATCGGTCGATCACTATATTTCACCATTGAACTTTGTACATTTAAGTTGTTTATGTAAAGTCTGACTTCAGCGATTATTTTTTAGACACTGCTGTGTATCATGTCTGGTCTTGGCCAACAGATTCATCATCTTCATCAGGTGTACTATTTAAGTAAAAATAAACTATTTTAGGCATAATCCATTTTAGTAGCCTAAAGTGCAGATAAAATTTATCATAATGATTTGTTATGACTATTAATCATGGACTAAAATTCCACTGTCATGACAGCACTACATGCGAGGGTCATTTTAATCACAGTTGCACATTGTCAAAGTGAAATACACACAGTGGATAATACTTGCTGCATTTTAACTGTAAACCTCTGGTAAATCCCTGCATCAACAGTGACACTAGTGATTTCTGGTGGAAACAGATGGGAACAGCAGGAGTCTGCTACAAGTGCAGCATTGAGAACACCAGCAAACAGGCTGAAAAAAACATCTCTTCATTTAATTTGTGTTTGGTAGGTGGAGGAGTGACAGAATGAGGAATGACGACATTCCTCTCTCATTATTAGGGAATGAGGTCACTCGATTACAACAAGGAAGCACTAATGACACACAACAGACAAAAGCAAACAGTGAGAATTGTCTACCAGTGTTTTGTTCATAATTAATCTTTAATTCCGTTTTCTGTCAGATAGTCTTATCACTTGGAGGAAAAGTAACACTGACTTACAGCGAGAGAAACAGGAATTTGTCTGGGCCATAAAGAAACAAGGGTGGTAGCTCCACGTTCACATCTCAAAACTTATAAGATTAAATATGCAGAGGGGTATTGCATGTCAAATCTCCAAGAAGCTAGACAAATTGCATCTTACAATTCATTATTTGAAAAAGTTATGACTAAAATATATATTTACATGACTGCACATCCTTCTTTTTAAATAAATGGACTTTACAAACAGTATAACAAAGGAAATCTCATTGTGATGCAATCAAACATGACACCAGTGCAACACATCCCACTTTTATGAACCTTATTATATTCATCTTTTGACAAGTGCATCACAGAGGCACCGTTTCAACTCTATGCTTGTGTTCCATGCTATAATTTGTGTTGGCATTACATGTGTTGCGTTTTTATGACAAAAACAACAAAGATTTTACAATATGACCTTGTCAACATCTTGTTTTTGATATGTGATCACTAAAAGTAATCACTGACATATTCAAAAAGTCCCTGGTAACAGGTGCTCACAACATTGGCTACATTCTGCTGCAATGTAATGTAACATCGTGCAAAATAAATCTGGATTGGTTGATAAAACACAAAGCAGACCTCTAGTAGTCCATTTTAAAACTTTACAGGGGGACCTTTGCTTTGAAAACTTTATACAATTCAACAGTGTTACAAATACTAAGCATGTTAATGTTCATCACATAAAACCAAAGAATTTCTTGATCAAACTAATCTTTGATGGTGTATTTCATCAGTCCACAACCATGGTGTGCTCAGGTAGTTTTCCCCCAGTTTGTTTTCCACAGAAGTCTGAAGCTCTGTGATGGCTACAACATACTTGCTTCATTATGTGAGCATTTCACATTGCACCCCAAATTAAATTTGATGTTGCAACCTCTGATGACAAAAATGAAAACTGAGCAAGGCCGTCACGCTTCTTTTCTATCTAGCATGAAAAATCTGTGGATGACAATATAGAAGGAAAACAAGCAAACAGATTACATCATAAAGTGCATTTGTGTCTGTGTTAGCTGGTGTGTCAATGCTGATGCATAGGGCCTGTTGCAGCTTGTAGCTACCATCTTAAGCCGTAGTCAGTCACTGTCCCTGAGTGTGCTAACACACAACACAGCTGTTTTGTCTTCATAGCCCGACATACCATCTTCCTGAATCTGAATCATACTACTTTAAAAATCTGCACTTGGATGATACAAAGTAGTTACTTAATATTTTAGAAATCTAGATGCCATTGTTGAAATGGTGAAAAACAGTTAAATATTAACACTTCCGCACTTGAATGACAGTAGATGAAACAATGTGGAGAGGTCTCCTCCTGCCTGCTCTCTGATCAAATCAGAGCAACTTTTCTGTTGGGTGTTTGTTTGGTCTGGGCGATCAGCAGGTCCTGAAGATCACCTTCTTGATCTACAATATTTAGTCTGTCAAGCCATAAGGAATGTACCATTTAAAAAAAACAATGATTTCAGCTGTAACAGCTGGATCACAATATCATAAAGGAAAAAGTGAAGAGAAGTTGCGTTGCTGACTCAACTGTGTTTAACCACACTTCCACTATTCTTAAGACTTTAAAGACTTATCTGCTTCAAGGCACTTGGGTGTGAGAGCTTAACATATCTTCAAGTACATATACATGTGCACACGACTGCAGCCAGCGCAGACATGTTGCTCTCGATCAGTGCTGTGACTGAAACTATATGTGTGCGCAGAGACAAACAGAGTTGGGCTGATGCAAACCGACAGACCACGTTAGGGGCCTTTTTAATGTCACTGCTGGTCGTCACATGAAAGAGGCAATGTAGCCCTGAGGCTGAATTTGTGCTACACATAATCACAAATACATACAACTAAAGCAGCAAAGGGAAAACAAATGGGAAAAGAAAGCAAATACAGAAAGAGAAGATTGCAACACAATACAGCTATAACTCAAGATTAGATTTCAATTACAGTGGTACCTCGGACAAAGATCTCTTCTAACAACAAGAAATCCGGATACAGAGGAAAAAAGCTGCAAAAAATTTACCTCTGACAACGAGGTTTTGACCGGATAACAAGTAGTCACTTCCGGGTCTCGGCGAAGCTAACAGAGGCTATCGGCTAACAGCCGTTAGCTTGTATTATGGAGAGGCTACTGCTGCTTTGGATCAAAGAAGGAAATCGCTGGTGATACTGTACCATCATTGAAGCCATTGGGCAGCAGCGTGTCCGCTCCCAGGCCGCCGGCAGCGGCGTGTCCGGGCCGCCGGCAGCGGTGTAGTTAAGTTGTTTACAGTTATGGACATGTGCAGTGTCCATGGACACACTACCAAGTCATAAGCCAAGGTAAGAATACATTTTAAATCATTTTTAGAACTAATTTCATGCATTCCATTTCAGATAATTAATATAGCTTCCTTTTCAAATAATAATAATGAATAAATGTGCACGTAGGGGTGTGTAATACATACTTTATAAGGGAGTTTGTCGTGGGTCCAGAACGGATTAATTGGTTTTAATGTATCCTTATGGAAAAAGTCTCTTCGGATAACGAGATATTCAGATACAGAGCGTGATGCCGGAACGGATTAAACTTGTTGTCCGAGGTACCACTGTAATTTGAAATTATATTTAAGTAATCAATTAGTTGTTTGGTTTATGAAATTACATAAAAATGAAAAATAAGCCCAAGGTGATTAACCAAAAACCTGGTTCTCCTCAAAAGAGTCAGATATATGATTAGTTGACAATTCGTTCCCACTGGTCTAAAAGGCACAAAAACATTCAAGCAACGTCAAATGTTAAGATGCTGTTACAATAAATAGGTCAAAAGACAAAGCTAGGAAAAAAAAAAAAAAAAAAGTAATTTGGTCAGGAGATCAATTTGAAATTTTTGTCCTTTGGAACAACAACTGAGCCAGTGGAAATAAAGCAGCAGTTCCATTCTATAAAAGTAGTAAATGTAACTTAAATAGGTATGAGGAAGAGATCATGTCTTCAAAAAGAGAAAACAGCAGGAGGGACAGACAAGTAATCACCCGAGTCTGTGCACATGTGGGCGGTGGGAGTTTCTACATCTTGATGAGGGGGGAGGAGCAGGAAGGACAAAATGCAGAGCTGAGGTCAGGTTCATCAAAAGTGTCAGAAGCTCAATAAAAATAAGGCTACAGATAGAGCTCCCATCACCAACAGCCTAACCTCGTGTCAGATAAATACTGTTAAGGGAAGCTGAGGAGGACAGGAAGAGGGGGACATGGCAGGGCAGAGGAGATGGGAATTAAAGTACACAGAGAGACAAGTCCACCTCCTGACAGACTATTTTTCCACCCCACGGTGTCAACAACAGCTGGCACCTCGGCACCTTGCTCATGCCCACACCTGCCACTGCTATCCAGGTCTACATGACGTCCATCCTTGGCTGCACACAGAACTATCTGAAAAGTGGACTGAATGACAAGGCCAAAAACCTAATAACACTCTATCAATGTCAATAATTATCACAAGGAATTAATCATAATCATGATACAAGGCAAAATCATTATTGAAAGCTTAAGGTAATTTTGATTCCACGTGAATGCTGAAGAAACCAGCTGCAACAAAATTAAAGAAAAATTCTTGCAGGTTACCTCACTCACTACCAATATTCACTGTCCCACACACAGGAGTTAATTCATCATTGCAACATTCATCTTAATTTTGTCCATAGTTAGATTTCTGCGATTTTTTAATTATTATTTTTAACCAACTTTTAAATATCTAATGTAATGTCAGGTAGGAGATGTGTGAGATAAAAGTGTTTTTTCAACATAATTGAGACTTTTGGCCCATGACTGACTAATAAGGTAATAAGGCTAGAAAAAGTGAAGCAAATCGGTTTCAACAATAAGGAAAACATTGTTCTCATTGTTGGTGTATGTTTTTTTTTTTTTTTTCAGAATAGTTTAAGAAACAAATATTGAAGCTGCTTTATTTATTCCAACCACTCATTTTATCACTGTGAGCTTGTCCAAACTTGTCTTGTGTAGCTTTGTAATGAATAGCCAGACAGACAGGGGCTGCCTTAATCTTATTCAAGTCAACAATAAACCAGTACCTTGTTAAGTCTTTTGTGGCCAACATTCCTCTGAAATGACACAGAACTAAGATGAAAGCAGTTATGGCAAAAGTGTAGTGAAGTAGCATCTGCAAAGGCACCAGCAACTGTACAAGGTGTTTTTGTATATTTTTACCAGCATCGTTCTTGTGTAGTCAGTCAAACAGGGAATCAGAAATGTCTGCTAAGAATGTGAGAAGACACTTTTGTTTTTGATTTATTTATTGCATTTATGTGGTATGCTGATTAGTCTCGTTGCTTCAGTCAAACGGAAGTCAAGCTCCTATAATTAGGATCATGGATTGGGTCAGGCAACAAAAAAGCAGTGTTCTGTGCGATTGCTTCATGTCAGAAACATTTAAGCAGACAAAACTTTACCTGTAGCCAAGTATATTTCTGAATGAATGGGGTCACGTTGGCCTTTTTGATCTTTCATTTGTAAGCACACATCTTATCCACTCCACTTGTTTTGACTGCTAATGCCTAAGAAAGACAGCCATTCATTTTGGTACTATCAGAATGCATAGTTACAGAACAAACATAAGATTGCCAGTCCCGTGACCATTCACAAATAAAGGAAAAATTTGTAAAGGAAAACATGGTTATACATGTCATGGAAAGATTCTGGAGATGCTACAGTTGATGCCTTCCATGCCAAACTTCAGTTATTGTTGCATACCTGCCCTGCATTAACTGCTATAAAACTGAAATTTCCAGTTTTGGACTAGAAAAAGCTTTACAAGATCACAAAATACACATGTATCTATCCAATTTCCATGAGTAGAGCTGCAACAATTATTTGATTAACTGAATAATTTGAGTATTTTTAGAGGAAAATTTTATGATTCCACATCCTTTAAATGTAATATTTTCTAGTGCCCCAGCTTCTGTAGACTAACTGTAAACTGAACATTTTAGGCTTGTGAATTTAATAAGGATGTCACCTTTAATTCTGACAAACATTGGTTAATATGTTTCAACATTTTATCAGATTTTTTTTCAAAAACAAATGATCTGTTACTTGACTAAATACTCAATAACTCAATAAAAACTAGAGCATTTGCAATCTCATTGCTGATTAAATTTGCTGAAAACCACTGAAGTGCTGAACTCATGTTAAAGTAATGTTGAAATGCTGAAGAATAACTTGAAAAAGTCCAAAGTTTAAAAGTTGTTTACACATAAGAATGAGTTGAAGTAGTTCAAAGATTAAATAGTTGCTTAATCATCATGAGTTGAAGTAGTTTAAAGGTCAAATGTTGCTTAAGCTTAAGAATGAGCTGAAGAAGTTAAAAGCAAAAAGTAAAACAAAAGAAGAAAATGTGCAAAAAATAAAAAATTAAAGTAATACAATTGACAAACATAAGCAACAATAATATAAAGTGTAAGGGTTAGAAAAAAATATTTAAAAAATAGTGAGGAAAACACAATAAAATGAACAAAATAATAAAAAAAACAAAGGAAAAAATTTAGAAAATGAATATCGAAACGAAATGATCAATATGTGACATTAAAAAAATCCAGACTGCAATCAGAGGCTGAATGTGCCAAAATGTTATTTTAAATCATTAACATTTCCTCTTGACGATGTTTCTTCAGCGGTGCAGGGGGGAGGGGCTGCTACTGTGATATTTATATTTGTTAATTAGATCCACCTATCGTCTCCCTCACCGACACATTCCCACCGTGCAGGCTCTCACTGAAATACATAGAGAGTAAGGGCTCAAACACAGGCTATTTATTCAAAAGTAGTACATCAACTCACCAAAATTTTTGCATCACTAAAACCACAAGGCTCAGCTGAACGTGTTGATACCCATTTTATGCAAGTGAAAGAAAAAAAAAAAAAAAAAAAAAAGTGTCCAAACCAGTGAGTTAAAAAAAAAAAAAAAAAAAGACACCCCAAGTCTGATGTCTCCTCAGAAATAACATTGACCTTAATGGGGGACACAGATGGACATTGTGTTACAACAGGCTAATCCTTTAAAATACAGTAAATCGCTGGGCTTTGGTTGATCTTTTGTATGAACATAGACCAGTGTGGCTACATTTCGAGAGGAAATTTGTGAGCCTGTTGTAACTCACAGGCAGTTTTAGCAAAAAAATTTCAGGTTAATTTCAGAGCCTCTCCACACTGATGTCGTCATCAGTCACTGTAAGTGCTGAACATTCTATTCCACTGGAACCCATTATAAATGCAGAAACAGTCTAAAAGGGAAAAAAAAACATATATATAAAAATTTATTAATTAATTGTTTTTTTTTAAAAACAGCTCAGGTTTAAACTATGTGTTTGTGGAAAGTATAAAAGATATTTAAAAGCTAAACAAATCCAAAATAGTGTAAGCGTTTAACCGTTGTTTAAAGCTTAAATGGAGTTGAAAAGTTGAAGTATGATTAGTACAAGCTTAAAGTTGAAGAGATTTGAAGTATTTTGAAAAAATTCTCCATTGTTTTCTATTGGGAAATTTTTGCCAAAAAAGCTTAAAATTATAAATACTATAAAGTTAGAATTATGAAACATAATAGCAGACATGTCCTAAATAAGATTAACAGTAGAAGACTGAATGGTTTGAATTGGACAAAAAAAAATGTAGGACTAGTTAAATGACAAAAAACGTACAGAAGTGGAAGAAGTTTAAGAAAGACTGAAGACAACAATAGTGGGATTGCTTAAGTCAGCAATCTCACAAATTAACTAATACTGAAGATAACTGTTAGCAACAGCCCTACATAAAACTATTATGTGACATTCATGATAACGTACTAAGTTGTACATATGATTGAAACTGCACTGTGATGTAGTGTCTGTTTGACAGACAGCACTTGTGTTCATGCTTCCATGTGAACTGGAGCCAGAAATGACCCGAAGTGTGAGCGCTGCCCTATTAAAGCACAAAAAGCCATTGTGTATCATTAGCTGAGGGGGAGGAAGGCAGAGAGAGAGGATGCGTGTGGATTTGAGGGAGGGGTTGGTGACCTTCCTCATAACCAGCCAGATGACCTCATTCACAGCACATAGGAATCCTCTGTCTCCCACTCTGTTCTTTATCACATTCACTTTCCTCCCCTCGCTCTCACTTAGTATTTTTTCCTTTTGGCTACCACAATCAATCAACTGAACACAGACTGAGATTATACTCGCTACCCTTTCATATAGACGTCATATTC
This sequence comes from Pseudamia nigra, assembly GCA_029823295.1. Classification (NCBI taxonomy): domain Eukaryota; kingdom Metazoa; phylum Chordata; class Actinopteri; order Kurtiformes; family Apogonidae; genus Pseudamia; species Pseudamia nigra. The sequence continues at coordinate 2,988 of JAQQAE010010855.1, read as the reverse complement.
TATCCAGGCAGTTATCTGTGGATTTTAATGCCCACGTTACACAGAGTACTAAACAGGCTCTTTGTTTCATCAATTAAAGCCTAATCATACAAAACAGGCATTGTTTCTGGTCTATAATCTCCTCCCAACTACTGCACTGATAAAGACAGACACACTTAAGCCTCACCACAAACACATAAGCAGCAACAAACGTTCAGAACAAACAGCACAGACACAAAACTGTCTCGGTTGCAGATGTTCAACTCTGACTTGTTGTGCTGCTGCAGTACAGACAGCCACTGTGAAAAAAAAAAACAACAACAACTGTGCAACACATGTTATTCTGCGTAACCTGTGTGAGCAAGACGGAGAAGACTCAGTTCATACAATGCAAATACTAAAGAATAATCCAGGAAAAAAAGAAAAAAAATCTGTGCTCTCAAGAAATCTGTACAAACTTTCCCAGAGGTTTCATCAACACAAGAAGGAAGCAGCAATTACACCCGTCTCAGCCCTTCTCCACTGACTATTTAAACAACAGTAACCGTTCCAAGTCCATACTGAGTGATAGGGATTATTATGGTTTGCCAGTGGACATAGAAATAACATGAACATGAAACCCTTTGTTGAGGTATGAGCAATTTTAGCCACATTTCAAACTGGTGCTGACTGATAAACACATTGCAAAACCCTAAAATATGACTAAGGAGAGGAAGAATGATTCGGATTCTGTGTAACCTTTACTCAGTATTTTGATTTCAAGAATATAATTTATTCTACTGATAGTTTGACTATCATCATCTTTTTTCTTTTCATTATGAAGACTGACCGCTTCTGTAGCTCCACTGTCTAGTACTGAAAAAAGTATTTTTGATTATAAGTCATATTGCCACTGCAATATTGAAGAATGCCATCAAGCTTTTTCCATGTCGCACAAGTCTATTTCAAACACAGAACAAAATGTGTTCACAGAAATTACTGACCATTTCAGTAATTATATAACAGCTTTGAGGCTATTCTTTCCACTGCCATGATTCTGTCAACAAGTAAAATGATTTTTTTTCTCTTGAAATAGTCGTAAATGGTTTGTAGAGAAAAATGTACTGAAATAAACAAAACTACTGTAATTACCAGTAACTGTTTTTGTCACATTCTAAAGCAAAAATATTACTTATGTTGTATCACACATTCACTACCTGAAATAAATTCTGACCAATCTGATATTTTAAGAATAGGCAGTTTTGATAATCAGTGAAACTGCAGAGTGGGTGGTGAAAATAACAACTGGGACTAAAACATGGCACAACATTAAATTTGACATGTAAGGAATGAGAAAACTGTTGCAGCTGTAGGGATTCAGAGAAGCCGTGAAGGGTGGTTCGAGTTGGAGTTCCCAATGCTCCATATTTGATGACATAAGAATCTTACTGCCTCATGCCACCACGCCTTCTGTGGCCCTTTGGAAAGGTTATGGCAGCACCGCCTGCTCTTGCCAAGCCTCACAGAAACACAGGCTGCTGAGGGACAGGTAAATTATTCATCTGTGATTTATTGGCCACTGCAACTAGTGAGAAACCAAGGCAAAAACTGGAGACCACAGACAGACTGATCAACTGGGGTGTTTTTTAAGGCAGACTGGGGCAAGTGAGTCGATCAAGAGGCTACGGACTAGATTTAGGGCTGATTATATCACAAAGTTACAAAGTGTAAGAAATCCTTTGTACCCATTGCAATGAACAAATGCAAACAAAAATTTATCTAACTGCAAATTTTTTAAAATATTTGAAAGCTGGTAGAAGCCAGGTTCCCCACTGTACACGGCATTCAAAAAAACCTAAGGTTAAATGCTATGAGAGACTGTGTGCAGAAAACAAACACTAGACTGGAGGTTAAGTACTCTGACTGTGCTCCTGGTAAAATTCCTGAGCCGGCTGCCAAAGCTCGCTTGCCATTCCTCGTCTGAAAGAAGAGAAAATGAATGCAGAGGGTGGATGAATGTGAGTGGTACATAGTGATCATTCAGCCCTTTTTCACCCCTTCCATGGAATGTGGAAATGGTGACACATTTTATGATTCTAATTGTTAGATTCTACAGCTATTATGAGTGTTCATTGAGTTAAAAATGAAACCAGAAACAGCAACTGAATAAGTGAACCACTATGAGTGAGGGGGGTGGGAGATGTATTTAAAGTATTCTAAGAATGTAACAGGGTGGGGCCCATGCTACTTCCACTACCACTGCTTACTGAAAAATATTACATGTGCAAATGTGGGATGAGAAATGATTCATGCTCTAATCTAAATTAGTCAAAAGGAAGCTGAGAGACAGACCCACCTCTGTGGGAAAAGGGCAAAAAGAGGAGCAGCTTTCTCTTGTCACTACAGCAAGAAAACAGCTACCCTCCTTCTCCTCCCTGTGTCTGATGGAAAAACACACCACTGACTCGCCTTCTACATAGTGCTTTCCTGTCTGAAACGGGCGTTACCTTCCGTACATGTTTTTGCCAGAGTGAAAAAAAGGAAAATCAGACCTGCTGTGGAGTCTGAAAAAGGCATTTAAAAATCTACAGGTCAAACGTCAGGGAGATGTTTCATCAACTATTTCAAAAGTCCTTCAAGATATCTTCCTCTATGACTTAAAGTACCATGACACACTTAAAAACAACAGTAAAATGGCTTCACTGTGCATCTGGTTGCCCTCTTCAGTGTAAATTCTGTTTTAGATGTAAAAGGATGAAAAAATGAACACCCTCCAGCAATATGCTGTGTAACAGGCAGCAGTTACAAAGGGGAAGCCACTTAGTTTTGGCGACAGCAACCCAGATAGTCAAGCAGGCAGTCAGGGTAGGGCACAGAGACAGGAGGCCAGGCAGAGGCAGAGGCAACAGCGATAAGCAAGCCCCAGCACTCATGGGATTGAGGCCTGAGATAAGAGCTCGGAGCTGTCGCTGGATGACTTTATCATACAGCACCCGCTGGGGGTGGCATTGCTGGGACTGGAGTCGGGGG
>JAQQAE010010853.1:0-13890 GCA_029823295.1 Pseudamia nigra | reverse complement strand
TGTTCATGTTTCAACAGTAGCATCAGTCTTTGCCACTGCAAACTCCTCTGAACCCACTTGAAAGCATCGGGTGAAGTTAGTTGCAGTCTGTAGCTTTACCACCAGAGGCCACTATAGCCTACACACTGCACCTTTGAAGTCAGCATGGTTAATGCTAAAAAAACAACATGCATGACGTACACTGATGCAATTCTGCCAGAGTGTTAGTCATTTATATTTTACATAAAACCTAGCAAAATGTCCTGATAAATCGTAAGTAAATATTATTTTGTCCAATAGGAAACTTGAGAGACAATTATCATGCTGCAATAACAGATTATTTGAAATTAAAGAAGAATAACCAGAAAAAGTTCAAATCTGATTTTCCCATTACATTTTTAGATTGGACGAAAGTTTTTGTGATTTTGTTTCAGTCCCTTACAAAATGATTCTAAGGGCCTCTTTTTTCACTTAGCACAAAATAGCTGCACCTGTTATTCTCCTGTAATAAGAAGCCAAGTGTTTAGTGATTATTCAGGAGTTTGAATGCACAATGAGTTTTCATTTTATAATTTTGAATCTTGGAATGAAGAGCTTACAAAAAGATGAAAACACAAAGACTTCTGTGCCAAACTGCTGCAGGGTGAGCCATGTGAAATGAAGAATATCTAAAATCTTAAAGGGAAATATTGGATCAGTGAAAGCAGCTGGCTTCAAAAAGCTGGGTTGTGCTTCTGAACTGAACCTGGTTCAGATGTTCTCCTGTGGTGTTAATGTAGAGCTTGTGTCTTTGTATATGAATAAAAAAAAATTATGCATAATGTTCATGGCAACTAGTCTGGATGTTTACATTATTCATATTTGTTTGAATGAACAAATAATTTATTTCATGTACAGTACATGTATGTGCAGTCTAATTATTTCTCACACATTTATCACAAACAATAACTTAAAAATGGTTAGTGAAGGGTGCCATGTATCGACGTCATGTTGGATCGATTTTACACACTAGAAGACCTTTCCCCCTTTCAAGGCACAGAGATGGTGGTTCCCATTCAATTAAATTAGCTTCTAAATGATGAATAATAATTGTTTCATGTTGCCTTCATTATCTACTGAAAAAGGCTAATATTGGTTTTGCTTTCCTGTGTCCGGGTCTGCACAGTCCACATACCTGACATGTCAATATGATTTATTTTAAACTTAGCATGTTTATTGATCACATAAAGATCTACTGTACATCCTGTCCACCTTTATTTTAACACCACTGGTCTTCAATAGAGGGTGCTTTTTTCAAGAAAAGATACAATAACCCAAGTGTTTGAACCTATTTATATGAAACCTGCCATAGTTATTGATCACAATCAGATCTCTAACATACCAATTTTTGGGATCGGTGGCACCACAAATTCTGGAATAGGAAGTGCTTGTACATGTAGCAACAAAATTGGCAAAAGCTTGGAAGTGGCTGAGCCAAAATGTTTTGATAGGTGGTCACTATTTCCTGCAGATACAAAACACAATATCTTTAAAGTGGTCAACTTGAAATTTGCCATGGTTGTTGCCCACTCTAGAATCTTCATTCTGTCAACTTTTGAGGTAGGCGGTGCTATTGCTGTGAACAAGAAAATGATCTGAAAACTCACTAAAAACTTGGCAGTCAGTTGGCCGGCTTTGTCGGTGGATACTTTGCAATTATGGCCAATTGAACAACCTCTAGTTTATTTAGCCCACTAAGGAAGTTCAATAGAGAGCTACACAGCCACAGGACATCAGTTCATTCCATAATTTGACTCCCAAAACAAACCTATCTACAGTTTGCACTTACTGTATCACATATGTTACAAAAAACACACAACACTCATGAATTATCAATCCCTTACAAAAGTTTTAAATACAGACAGGGAAGCTTTTATTTTCCATTGTTATATCTGGATATATTAAGGTGCCACATCCTAGAAAGCCTAACAGCATATACTCACCAAATAATAAAAACTGGGCCAGCAAGATCCACTGCCATCCTGTGCCAAATTTTTTACCTCTTTAATCAATCCAGAACCTGAGAGACTTTAACACAACGGGAGATAATCATTAAACATTTGTAGCAACAAAAGAGCCGTGTGACGCAACCAAGTCTGACCACTGTTGCTATTGGATTCTAAAAAGTGGTCTGACCTTCAAGAGTTTGCTCCTGTTGAGAGAGCGTTAGGTGGACTGTGTTTCTGGGAACAAAAGGTGCCACATGTCACCTGAGGATACAAAGTTGGTCATGGCCTTTCGTGTCGAGGCAGTAGTTACTGGACACTGCTGACACTGTCAGACTGACTAATGGTCTGTTGAGCAGTAGAAAATGCCAGCCACGTTTTTTGTGTGGAGGTTTTTATTCCGGGAAAGTTTCAACCTAGTGACAGATATGAAACTTACTAAGAGTACATTCACATACTGTGTTCAAAGATGGCCCACGGCATGACTTTATTCTTTTGTCTTCAAATATTTTTACAGATAGATAAACAATATTTCCATAGTTCTTCCCATTCCCATAGAATGCATACAATTTTAGAGCAACAATTACGTAATTTTGATATTCTTTAAAAATTCAATGTAACAGCATCTCAATATGACTCTCTGTTATTCTGTTGCCAAGTTTCCAAAAAAAAATTAATGACATGATTGCAAATGCGCCCAAGAAAGATTATGATGATAATTTAAATCACCATCTGAGGTCTCATACATGATGTTTAGTCTTCTGCTGAGAAAAGCTGAACCTTCTACAGTACATGTGATTATACTCACTTATTTAACTACTTATTGAAGATTATGTTAAAAAAAAGAGCAAACCAAAAAAGAAAATGAATTAAATGAATTAAAAAATGAAAAATAAAGAAAATGAAGAAAAATTTGAAACAAGGACAAAAATCATTAATAAAAGAACAAAGTAATCTGGATTAAAATGAAACAAATGGGTAAATGCCATCCATCCATTTCCTACCCACGTAAACCTGGTGAGAACATGCAAACTCCACACAGAAGGGCCCCCGCCAGCCGGTGCGGAGATCAGACCCAGCTTCTCGCTGTGAGGCACAAGTACTGCACCACTGTGCTGCCCATGTGTTACCAAAATGATCAAAATAAAGAAATGACCAAGAAACTAAGAACTAAATTGAATTAAAAACTACAACATACATAAGACCAAAAATGAAAAGGAAATCAACAAAATAATCCACAAAATGAACAAAGTCATTTACAAAATGAATAAAAATGATCAAAACATTTGTAAAATTATATAAAAAAAAATTCTAAAGTGAACAAAGTAATAAGCCAAACTTAACAAAATATTATAATTAAATTGCAATGTAACCTTTTGGTCCTTTGGTCATATGTGTGCATCCCAATGAAAAAACAACATTGAATAAAAATGAAATAATCCTACAATAAAAAAATACATTGAAAGTATAGAAAACCCCTCAAGGTCATTGTACTATTGCTGATTGAAGTATCTGGTTGAAATCACATTAATCAGGGTTTACATTTCAGAGAATTAACACAAAGGCAGTTCATCATGGTCAAAAATTCAAGGGCCTCATTCAGAAGTGCTTATCCAACCGTGTCAAAAGTACAACAGTTCATTTCAAAGGGTTGCTCTGCACAAACAGCAGTGCAGCAAAGCATACAATTGGAGATGATGAGACAGAAAGCTGCAGAAAATTTTACCTCCTACCTCTCCTCCTCAGTCTGTGCCCCGTACACGATTAAACACCTCACATTGTTCAGTATTTAATCTCCTCCTCTTCTAAACAATCACCTCAGCTCGGCCTCCCTAAACGGTTTGCCTTACATGGGGATGTTTAAAGGTCCTGTACTGTGAGAATGTATCTTTATTGGCTTTCGAGGTTTGTATAAACTCTGTGGGGTCAAATAAAAGCTGTGAAAATGTTCAGTGTGTTCAGTCTCAGGAAATCCATACAACACAATGGACAACAGGAGAATTGAGCCATTATGAATTTCTGTAACTTGTGACATCTGAAGTGAATACCAATTATACTCGAGCTAAAATGCATTAATCCCATGGCCCAGTAAAATACTAGATTTTTAAACATAAACATTAAACTAACCAATCAAAATCAGCTAATATTAGCCGCCAATACACAGCTGAAGTCCCTCCCACTTCCGTCCTTTTTAAAGAAAATGACAAAAATTATTTAGAAAATGAACAGCTGTAAAGATATCTAGAGAATGAAACAAAAACACGCAAAACTAGAGGACATTCAGAGAGCACATACCTCCACCGGGGCTGTTTTTTCACCCAGCCCCTCTTCATAAAGTACAGGAATTATCTTCAAACTGTTGGCACATGGAAAAGATGTGACACAAGCGAAAAATGTTTTTCATGTTTATTTGTGACAAAAAGCACAACAGTTTCCTATAATGGTGGAATGGATGTGGATTTCCAACCTCATCCAGCTGCTCAACCCTGAAAACCTAGCATCTGAGATTGTGAGTTTATCTTCAAAAAATCATGAGTTGTGAAGAAATTTCAGCTTTTTCAAAATGGTGAATCCATATCGCATATTCATCAGGATAAAACTTTTTTATCTTTTATAGATACACAAACCTGATTGAAGCATACTGAATCTATGTGACCTCAGCTACACATTGGTGATAGTCACATGTTTCTACCTCTGTCCATTAATCTACTGTAACTCCATAAACATTGTCACCTTCCAAATTTGATATGTTGTTTAGTTGTCTTTTATCTCCTTAGGGAACATTTAACATGGGACAACAGATTGAAATGGGCTATAATCTGTCTTATTTACATTAACTTCATTGTATTGTGAATGTACATTAACTTGTGCTGTCCCCTCTCAAATTATGGGTATTTTCATGCTGGCTAACCTATTACTTTTGATGATATTAGCAACAATATCAAAATAGCCCTAACTCACAACGTTAAAGAAAGAAAAAAAGTGATCCAGAATCTGCATCCTGATGGGGATCATCTCCAAAATCGAATGGGTTCATTCTTAGTCAAAGGGCCACCTCTGGTCAAAATGTATTCAACATCCATCCAATAGTCTTTGCGTAATCCTGCAAACACACAAACAGACAGATATAAAACCCAACCTTTTAGGCAGAGGTGAAAATATATGTGAGTCCATCAACTTGAACACAGGGTGACCATTCAAACTCCACATGAAAAGGCTTCCCATTTGAACTGCAGCCCCCCACACATCACGCATTCCTTCATTTGCCCTTTAAATCTGCATTAAAATGGTTTCTTCCTTGGCCTAAGCGTCACCCTTTCACCAAATTTCATGGAAGTCCATCCAGTAGATTTCGCATTGTTTACAAACAAACAAACTGACATGACATATTATAAATGAAAATGAAACAAACAAACAATGTAATAAAAAGCAATAAACATTCTCACATAGTAAAAAAAATAACACGGATTAAGGGGTAGAAAATGGATGGATGGATGTACAAGAATGAACAAAGTGTGCAACAAAAATAGTAAAAATGCACAAAATAATCAGGAAAAATGAACAGCATAATCCAGCGATGAACCCAAAATGCATACATATTCTTTAAGCTGGATTTGGTAGCATTATGCAATAAATGAGCAAAATAAAATACAAAAATACAAAAAATTGGTAGTTTTTTCTTCCACCAAATGGGAAGATGACAAAGTAAGTAAGAAAGTTAACAAAAATAAGCAACAAAATGAACAGAAAAATTATCAAAAATAATTAAGTATATAATGAAAATAAGAAACAAAACAATATCATCCAGCTACAATTAGGGAAATGAACATTATATATAATAAATAAATAAATAAAGCTATAAAAAGATCAACATTGTATAAAATAAAATAAAGACCATTAAAATAAATTATGTTGGAAGTGAAAAATTAATATTTGACTGTTAGCAAAAAAGAATAAAATTAATTAAAAGTCTCTATAATAATCAATAAGCTTAACAAAATAAGCAACTCTATGCTGTTATTTCTACACTATTGGTGAAAATTTAAAGTAGTTATGAATAACATTTTTTGGCGGGGAACAAGTCTACCTATATGAAATCAATCTCCAAAATTAGTTAAAAAAAACAAACAAAATAAGCTCCACCATAATACCAAAAATGAGCAAAATAAGTGAGAAAATTAAGAACAAAAATACAAAGAACAAAGTATTCAAGGAATATGAATTAAATTATATTATGGGGAAACAAATCAACCTATGGAAGGAAAACAACAATATCCATAATGAACAAAAAATGATCAAAATAATGAAGAAAATGAACAAAATTAAACAAAAATGAGTAACAGAAAAAGATGAAATGGTCAAAATAAGCCAAAAAAGTAAAATAGAGCAAAACAATACGAACAAAAACATAAAATAATCACACAACAATCACAAAAATGAAAATTAAGTTAATATTTAAAAAACACAAAACACAAAGGATAAAACATAAAAATTGAACTGAATAAGCCACAAAATGAACAAAGTTATCCAGCCAAAACAAACAAAAAACACAATTTGAAATCATATTTTACTAATAGTAGCAAAAGTAAAGAAAATGAATAAAACAATTACCTAAATAATCCTGAAAAATAAGCAACATAGTGAACGAAAGATGAACAAAATAATAAATGAACAGCATATTTAAACTGTTATAGTCCCTTAAATCTACACCTATACCGTCATATATCACACTGAAACACGAGTGAGTAATCCTAACTGAACAAAAACAAAGGGAAAGAAGAAGGGGAGGGGGCGGCTTGGTGGGCACTGGTGTGTTCTGCTGTGGGTGGACTGTCTACTCCCATACACTGTGGTGTCAGTGTGTATATGCAGACGTATTGTGACGGAGAAGCGAGGGCAGAGAGAAGACTGACTTCATATGTGAACAGCACATACACCACTCGTCCTTTCACCAAACCCTCCCTGATGGAAACACTGGATCGCAATGCGCCCTCGTGCTCGTGACCAATTAAGCACGAGCAGGCAGTTCTGTCTTTTAGGATCCTGAGACCTGTTACCTTCAAGACGCCCATTGAGATTCCCACGCCGTTTTCTCTGTGGATTATACGGAGCCGGCTGGATCTTAAGAACAGAGTGCGTCAGGGAAGTAGCAAGCGCACGTATCCAACAAGTGGATGCACGAGGAGAAACCCGTGGACGAAACACACACACACAGGCTGGATTGATCGGTGGTTCATCAAAGACAATAAGATCTTCAGAGCTTGGCTTGGTCGATGCTGGTGTACATATGCGCGCACTGTCTGGCGCTGTGCTACTTTTCTACCCACTGACTTTGTGTGTTGGCAGGAGAATCCAAATGAGGTAGGGCATCCCTGGTATATTCTCCAATCTTCCGCGCTCTGCTGTGAGATTTCAGTGTGGGGGGACACGCTGCAGACCCCGTCACCCCTCTCTCTCACTCCCCCCACTTCAACATCCATGAACTGGCTTCTCCGTGGGGGGAAGTTGGGATCCTGTGTATAAATCTTTCTGTATGACGAGAGCGCAGGTGGCAGCCAAAGGTCGCAGCCATGCCGATGCATCCAGTCACCTCCACGTTGATGTACCGTGGGATGTGCACCATCCCCGACATCCTCTCGTACAGCGCGCCCGTGAACCTTCCCGAAGACGAAGTGGAAGGTGAGTGGGTTACCTGTGCGTGGGTCTTGGTGGAAGACAGGAGTTGTGCAGGGAGCGTGGATGCGCATTCGATCAGCTCACTGAAAGAGACGCACGGCGAGCGCCATAGACAGCACCATCTTCTTCATATGCGTACATGTGGAACTGTGAGCTGTCCATGGTTCTGACCACGGAGAGTGGCCCTGAGAGTGCTGTCCATGGTGCTGCCCGCAGTGAGCAGACTTGTGAGCGCTGTCCATGGCACTGACAACGCTCACGGTGGTCAGCGCCTTAGACAGCGCTCACAGATCCACCTATGCATAAATGGGATGTATTCCATTTTAAAACAGACCTTTCAAGGCCAGTTGGATTTATTTTGAAAGCCCCACTGTGTGATATTATTCATAGCTAACTTAAAAATAAACAGTCTTTTTTTGGTTTTATGCATGGAAATATGTTATAGATTGCATAGGTGTAGATTCCAGGGGCATGGGAGGCATTTCCCCCTGGATATGAGATAAATGTTCCTTTGTCTCCACCAGTAAAACAGGTTAAATTCGTGGATTTCTGTATTCCAACCAGAAGCTTGTAACTTGAGCTTGTAAGGAAAGCCTACTTTCTCGATGACATTTTTTAAATTGTTGAATTAGTCCTGACTATTTTGTTCATTTTGGCCATTTTGTGCTCAATTCTGTTAGCTATTTTGTCTTTGTTGTTTATCTAATTCTACTTTGTGACTAATGACATATCCAGTGCTTTTTGGTTCATTGTTAATAAGTTTATTTATTGTTCATTTCTTTGATTACTTTGTACACCTTTTGTTAAATGTGTTACTTATTTTCCTAATGTGGTTGATTTAGGAGATTCTTTTGTTCCTTTTTTGTTTAATTTTGCTTTTTGCTTCAGTGTCCATGCTTATGTTTTTTTTAACCAGTAGTTGGTTCATTTAGCAGATATCTAAGCACATTTTGTAAAATTATTCAGTTAATTCAAAATAAACTGTCTTTGTAAATTGTGCAATACACAGGTGTCTTCTAAAAGTGCAGTGTCTATGTTTTATGTCTGGATTTTTTTGTTAATTTGCTTGCTTATTTTGCTATTTCTCTTGATTATTGTGTGCCTTTCTTGTTAAAATGTTTTGATTATTTTTTTGATTTTCGTCAGCTGCATTATTATAATATTTTGTAATTGTACACTTCAGTTATTTGTAAATTTAGATAATCTTACTAAATATTGTCATTTTAGGCCACCATTGATTTAGTTTTTTTATTTTTTATTTAATTGTATCTATTATTTTAAGCTTTGTTCATTATTTTCATCATTGTCTTGATTATACACCTAATTTTACTTTTTTGAATATTTTGTTAATTTGATCATCATTAATTTTCTTCATTACTTTTTTCACATTTCCTCATTTTCTTTGTTATTTTGATTATTATATCTGTTTTCATGATTATATTGTCAGCTTTTCATCATTTTTGATAATTACATTATCTGACTGCTTTAATAATTTTCTTTATTTTTCTGTTCATTTTCTTTATATTCCTTTTTTCTCCATCCTTGATCATTTTATCCTTATTATTCCCATTTTTACATTTTTATGCTTACTTCTGTTCATATTCTCCATACAGTAATTTTCTTCACAGTTGCAGAGTTTCCTGCATATTTAGCTAATTTATTAATTTTATATTTTATATTTATTTATTTCATTATTTTGTTAATTTCTTTCACAAACTGATGCAGAAAATGCACAGAATGATGCATGACCAGTGTCTGATGCCTTAATTTTGAGGAGGCTCCAGAAATGACCGACTAAAAATGTAATGTCAGTGTTCAAACCAAACCTACACCTTTACTAATCTATATCAGTCAGTAGTAACAGAATACGTGCATTTAGTTCTACATCTACAAATATAGGGTGGATTGGACATTACAGTTCATTTGCAGTATTGCACAAATATCTGTTTTGTGGTTAAAATCCCTGCCTGCACTAAAGCTGGTTGTAATGGCTCTAACAAGCAGCAGAAGTTCCTGGTGGAAATGAGATTGAGAGATGATTCTCGACAGACATTCTCCTGTTTTTTTTCCTCTTGCTTTGTCTTTTGTCCGTGGAGTTTCCTTGAACTGTTCCTACTGAATGATGAGGGTGGAAATAATATCCTTCTCATTTTTAAAATAATTTGTTATATATATGTGTGCAGACTCAGTTCAAAGATTTCTGAATTTTGTGTCTGAAAATATATCATTTATTGCATAGGTGTAGGTTTCAGAGGGATGGGGCTGTAAATTCAAACATCATTCATTCTTTTTCAGGACTAGGTTGTTCATTTTGTTGCTTATTTTATTTGTTTTTGCACATTCCCTGATTATTACTGTAGTTGGTTATTTTGCTCATTTTGAGGATTTTGCCCAGCTTTGTTTAATTTGTTGAATTATTTTGCATTATTTTCTTTCTTGGTTTAACCAGTACTTAAAATAAATTTAGGAGACATGCTTCTAAAGACACATTTCATACAGTTCTTTCAAATTTTGGTCACTTTGGTTATTATTTTGTTCAATTTGTTTTTTCTTATTATAAATGTCATTGTTATGTTATTCTCTTCATCAGGTTTTGTTCATTTCTGTTTAGTTTATTACCTATTTTTAAAAATATGCTTCATTTTTGTGTTTACTTTGTTTATTTTTTCATTTTCTTGAATATTTTATTTAAACTTAAAGTCAAACTTTTCTGGCTTATTTTACTCATTTTTGTTCATTTTTATTATTTTGTTTTTTTCCTTTTCATTATTATTTGTCCTCATGTGTTTTCCCTTTTTATTTTTGCCTTTATCTTTGCTCATCTGTTGCTCATTTTTGTTCATATACTTTAATATTTTGGTAGTTTTCACAAATTTTCTTGCAAGTTTTCTTAATTTTTAGTTCCTTTTGTAATCATCTGCAGAAAAGTCACCATAAAATGAAATGTTTCACACTTAGCAAAGATTTATTGTTGACAGATGTTCATTTCTTTCTTTTGTATCTTTCTGTGGATTTCACTTGAACTGTTGCTATTGGTTGATTGGGGCGATTCCCCCCCCACTCATTTTTATGACCGTCATCTGCGTCCACATAATTGCAAAGCAAACAACAGGCCCCAATAAGCACGCTGACATGCTTATCCCGGATGCTATTCTGAGCAGTTAATGGGAAGAAATGGGAGGAATATGGCACATGCATAAATCTGCCTAGATCAGGCTACCCTACAAGACCATACAAGAAGAGACTTGTGAGGGAGAACAGCAATGTACCTGACAACTCTGAGTAAGTTAAATGCTTCAGCTTCTGAGGTGAAGAAACTGTGACGACAGAAACAATTTTTCAAGTTTTTCACCTATTAAGGCTTTATGGGAGAGTGGCAAAGAGAAAGAAGCTCCTCGAGTTCACCAGACGACATGTGGTGGGCTGCAAAGTCAATTAGAAGAAGGCTCTTAGGAGATGAGACCAAAGTGAGTTTTTTGGCTATTATATTTGGACAATGCATGTCTTCCATCGTCAGGATGCATTTCTGCAGCAGGCTCTGGAAGACTTGTAAGGCTAGAGGGTTCAAAGAATACAGCACATTTTAGGGGCATATTAGGGGACAACCTGATTCAGTCTTAAAGAGAACTACAGCATGAGAGAAGAATTATCTTCCGGGAAGATGATGACATGAAGCATAGAGTGAAAAGACAGCACTGTGAATGTTCTGCAGTGGTCGAGTCAGAACCTAGACCTCAATCCAAGATAATTTGTGGCTGGACTTGAAAAGGGCTGCTCACACCTGAGTGCCTTTCAGTATGACAGCGTGTGAGCAGAAGAATGATGAAATATTACAGTAGTCAGATGTGCAAGGCTGACTGAGGTCTACCCACAAACACTGAATGCAGTAATACAGGTCAAAGGTACTGTACATCTACAGAATACTGACTTAAAGGGGGGTAAATAATTGTAGAATCAATTATTTTCCATTATATAATCGCAAGCAATTGACATTACTTCACAGAAATTATTTTTCACTTTGACATTAAAGATATTTTATGGAAATTCTTTTCAAAAAAGCCTAATTATATTGACAATAATAAAAATAGGGAAAAATCCCATTGTAGGTGAATAATAGATAGTGTATGACTGAAGAAATCCCTGAGAAAAAATGCATTTAAACCTACACACACATACATACAGTAAAACACTTCACAGGCACACTCAAACACACAATCAGCTTGGCATTCAGAGATTCAGCATCGAGGTCGATATTAATTAGAAAAGATGACATCTCCAACTATGAAGTAGTTTTGACACCCAAAAGTTGTGGCATGAACATCCTTAATACCTCAGCAGAATACGCAGAGAAATGTCAAGGACAGAAAAAAAGAGCAGCTTCAGGTTAAACAGACTGATTTAAGGTGCTTTCCTGCCTTATGTATTTCCTTTTTTAGTTCTGTGTCACCAACACACTGAGAAGGTGATAAAAGAACAGTGTCAGCCCATCAGTCAAAGTGAATTTTTTCCAATGTCATCTGATTGTTAATGCATTGCGTCACTCAAAGCATTAAAGCATCATTCAATGCTTTATTGCCAAACAGGATTTCAAGTGTAACGAGACCTTGTGTGACAGAAATGCTTTGCGCAGATGTAGCACAGCAGAAAGATTTTAATTTACTGTTTCCATTATGTGCAGGCGGTTACACGCCTTGTTTCCATTCAACTGTTAAGCAGACTTGAGGGTAATAATTGAAATGCTTCAAAAATATAAGAAAGTGTGAAATAGATATTTTACCATGATTGGTTTGGAGCAGATGAAGTAGATTGCATGCTGTCATCAGAAGGTGGTATTGTAGGCTATACTGCACATGGCTGTAATAAGTAAAGTAGAAAAAGCAGAGGTTGTGAAAAGAGCATGTTTTTAATGGATGAGAGGGAGGGCAGTGATTTTTCTGTCTTCCAAATTACTGAGATTTTCTGCTTACATTTAGTATATGTTGTAGTTGTGCTTACAAAATAGATTGTTACAATCAGTATGCTCAAAGGTCTTCTGTTTAAGAAGATAATTTACCACAGCCTTTGCTTATGATAAGAACCTGTACAAACTTTTGTCTCCTAAGTGGGCAGAGTCAGAAATGTGCAAATAACATTCACTTGTCCCAAGAGTAATCAATACATTGAACAGGATTGGCTGTGGATCTCCTTAAAAGATGCGGCATAGATACACAAAACGACCTGACAGTCTTGGGTCTTGCTTCTCTACAGTCTTTGGGATAAATACAGCTGGGACATAACCTTGTCATAATGTCACTGCCACCTACTGGATGCCAGCAGCTTCACAATCTCAGCAGCTCAAGGGATATAATCCAACCTTACTCTGTGCAAAGGACTGTAGGTAGCAGTAGCCAGGAAAGTGAGTTGGCTGGAATACCCCAAAATGTGATAAGGTGAGCCTGCCCTCCAACCAAAAACTACCACATGTTGTTTGTATATGCCTGAATTATGAATTTTATAGTTCAGTACCCTCTTGCAGTAAAAGAAGTAATCAACCAACCAACCTCCCCTGTAATATTCAAGGACACATTTATACAGCACAGAAATGTGAGCTGGGTTCACTCCCACTGCAGGTTTTTGTGTTCCATGCTATATTCCTTTTCCCTAACCTTAAGACACGGGGCCTCATGCCTAACCTTAAGCTCCTTATTCTGTAATGAAAAAAAAAATTGAATCAGCCTTATGTGGTTGCCTTGGAAATATGTTGGGGAAAAAACACTGTCAGGGGGTTTGCAGTTTTCTAAAAGCAGTTATGGGTTGTATTTGAGAATAGGAACAAACAATAGTTAAGACCATGTAAAGTGAAGGACCTGTTGGATATGTAGGAATGTTGCCTTTAACAGACTAAAAAGGAACATTTTATGGCAGGTTCCCACTAGTATCCAAATTTTGACAAAGGGCAACTTTGTCTTGTTCAGAAGTGCAAACAGCTAATGCATCATATGAATATTGCTTGTTGTCCACTTTCGATATCAGTGGCCCTAAACTCACAATAGCACCATTTATTTTCATTACCACTGCATGGGATGAAGAGCCAAACATGACGATCTGATACTGATGTATCTTGACCTTGGAGTTCACCTTGAATTTGTTCGGAGGTTGTTCTGGGTTCTTTTGTTATCATCCATGTTATCTGACTCTTCAATTTGTCATCAATTGTCCTCCTGCGGCCACGTCCAGGGAGGTTGGCTACAGTCCTGTGGATCTTAAATTT
>JAQQAE010010852.1:0-13890 GCA_029823295.1 Pseudamia nigra | reverse complement strand
TGTAATTTCTTCAGTGTTGTCCCATGAAAAGATATAATTAAATATCTGCAGAAATGTGGGGGGTGTACTCACTTTTGCGAGATTCTGTTGACTTCAGATGAAAATAGAAATAATCTGAACATGATGAACACCAATTACGCTCATATGTGCAAATCAGAAGTTAAAGTTTTACGACAGCTTTCATCCACCGTCAGATATCTGTTTTATGTCTGATTTGTCTTGCTCCACTTGTTCTAAGTGTCAGCGTGGCTGTCACTGATGGATGCTCAATGGGTTCAGCTTTTCTGTTATAAATGCACAAGCAAGCGTATGCCTGGAGCTTCAGTTTGCATTCTTCATTTCATCTATACATTGGTATGCTGTAAGTAGATTCATAAAATTCACCAGAATGTCAGAAATATTCAGTATTTTCTGAGGGAAGGCCTCCAGATCATCGATCACTGATTTTGTGCTTAGAATCAAAAATATGGATATGATTCAGACATTTAAGAATTCTTATGGAATTGGAAATGCTAAATTGAGAACACAGAGTAATGCAAAAATTAACAAAAAACAAACAAAATGTCCACAAAATTAACCAAAAAAGACAACAAAAATGAGCAACAAGTTAATAAAAAATCAGAAAGAACATGAACAATATTGACCAAAATAATAAAGACAATGAACAAAATAATAAAGAAAAACAATTTCACTGACAAAATAAGCAACAAAATTAACCAGACTGAACAAAATAATAAAGAAGTTGGGCCAAATTGGCCACAATATTGAAGACAATGAACAAAATTCTGCAAACAAAAAGAAAATGAATAAAATTCAACAAAATAAACTTCAAAATGAACCAGACTGAACAAAGTAATAAACAAAAAAAATTAACATAATTGAACAAAATAATGAAGAAAATTAACAAACACTCAACAAAAAAGCAACAAAATAAACCAAAGTGAACCAAATGACAAAGAAAATGAATAAAACTCAATAAACTAAGCATCAAATGGACCAAACTGAACAAAATGGCAACAGCATCAATATTGGCATGTCGATGTGCTCAGATCAGGTGTCCTGTGAAGCATGTGAAAATTGATGGAGAAATGATGATCTACCATGGAGTGATATACACTTCCTGTTTTTGGCAAATGCTCGCCATTCGCCACGTTACCATGGCAACACTGTAATTATTGACATATAGATGTATTTAGGCCATGGTCCTGATGAGACATATCAAATTTCGTGAAGATTGGATAAAGGACATTAGGGCATCCGATGTAAAAAACCTATGCCAGGTCAAACATGCGAATCATTGGAATTTCGTTGTGGTGACCCCTGAGGGGAGCAGCCGAAAGGAGAAGAAGAAGAAAGTTACAGCCACTTCCTGTATAGTGGCGAGCGGTGACTACACACCATGTTACCATAGCAACTGTGCCATTTTTGACTTTCAGTTGTAATTAGACCAAGGATTTGATGAAACATGTCAAATTTGGTGAAGATGAACCAAAGTATGCCACAGTTATAACAACTTCCTGTTTCACGGCAAAGGTTGGCAAGATTCGGCAAGGCTCATGAAAGATAGCGCATCACCATGGCAACCACTGACATGTACATGTATTCAGCTTGGGTGTGTGATGAGATGTGTCAGGTTTGGTACAGATTCAACGATCCATCTCCGAGTTATGGCCATTTCCTGTTGCTTGGGGAAGGTATTTTGCGTGGAAAAAAATAATCAAAATACGGTGGATCGCTATAGCAACATCTTTCAATTTTTGAACGAGCCATCAATATCTTTTTCTCATCCACCTGTGGATTTGCTGTGGTGTGAACCTCAAGTCATTCAGATGAAGCGTGCAATACAAGTTCGTTCAAACGTGTGTCACAAAACTTGCCAAAACGCCAAAAAACGACCATAAAACCCAAAATAGCAGACTTCCAGTTGCATTGGAGTCATGTGACCAATTCAATTTTCTGTTTGTCTGGGTGTGACACATGTGTGCCAAGTTTCGTTTGCGTACGTGAAAGTGACTCTCCATTGACCTTTGACTTTGGCCCCGCCCACACGCCATTAGGCCACGCCCACCCACGTGACCTTTAATAAAATTAAATTTTCAGCACTTCTGATGAGTCTGCCAAGTTTCGTGAGCGTGCAACAATGTTTACTGTTTCAAAAACACAATTGATGCGGCTGTAAGAAGAAGAAGAAGAAACGGAGCAATTATAATAGGCTCTTGCCGATACACTTTGTGCATGGGCTCGGGCCTAATTACGTACACCCAAAGTGAGAACGACAGGAGAACCAAAATCATTTTCCAGGTGCTCTGTATACCCACCAGGTGACACCAGAGATCACAGTTCACAAAGACATGGAGCACAACTGGCAGCCACACAAGCAAACTGGAGGCCTTTTAACACTTCATCAGAGCTGTTTTTTCCTGCTCTTCTTCCTTCTTCTTCTTCTACCTTCAAGATTTCTTGTTCACTCTATTATTTGGCTGTTTGGACTTGAACTGCAGGGAAAAGATTAACCACAGCCAGGCACAGGGACTTGCTCTGTGTCCAACAGTGCATTAACCTTTGTGGTAGATCCAGTCCTAAGGTCAGTATCAGACTTCAGAGCAGGGTTTGGAATCAAAAGGGTCTAAACATGGACTTGGCCACAGTAAACGCTCTGCCCTATGAGGATTTTGTGAGTATTTTTGGGAATGTGGTGGAGAAATGTCCCATTGTAACTGCAGCTGTGTGGGCAAAGCGTCCTTTTCCCAGTCTGACAGCTCTGGAAGTGGCCATCAGTGAGTTTATAGACGCTCTTCCTGAATCAGGTGAGACATAGATCTTATTAACCTGTCCTGTCTGTGTTTGGTGTTTTAAACCATGCCACAGGATTATTTTGAACACAGGATGACATTTTAGTCAGGTATGTCCAGATTCTCCTGGAAGTGTTGAAATTTTTCCAACACTTGATTTTATGTGCTGTGGTAAATTGTTAGTGCATCAGTTTATGTCTTTTCTGTATATGTTTATAAAGGCAACCAAAAGACAACAAAAGAGTCACGAAAATGAATAAAAATAAGCAACACAATGAGCAAAAATTAACAAATTAATTAAGAAAATGAGCAAGTAGGCATCAACTTTGGGAAAAAAAAAATCATTATACACTGATAAAATCTACAGGTATATAACATTTTTGGTGTATGTTGCTATTTAAAAGATAAGATGTATAAGAACAAAGACTGTGTTGCTGGTTAGGACATTGAATAAAAATTTACATAAGAAGCTACAAAACATGTACCAAAACAACAAAAAAGATGAAAAACATTGATAAAATAAGCAAGGAAATGACCAAACATTAAAAAAAAAAAAAATAACAAAATGAACAAAAAAGAAACTAAATTAATCAAATTGAACACTGGCCCAACCTATTATGATAATCAACTAAATTAAATAAATTAATGAAATAACCCTTCAAAAGAACAGGAATGGACAAATGAACAAAGTAATTGGTGAAATGAACAAAAATGAAAAACGTGATTTAGAGAATTGACAAAAATGAGTAAAAATGGACCCAACAATGCACAAAAAACAAGTCAACATTTACAAAGCAGGGTTTTATACAGTTACTGATAATCTAAATATTCAAACTTCTCATGAAACAAAAATTTATTTCAACTGTTACTAATAAAATCTACTGGTACAGTTTTGAATTTTAAATGCTTTTATGTCTAGTTTATGCTTTGCTAGTTCACTATCACCTCACCTTGTGTTCAACTATATTCCCAGAGATGGGTAGTACTCAAGTACTCCTTTACATGTACTTGAGTAGTTTTTCTAAAAAATTGTATGCCAGAGAGTAATTGTCTTGCAGGCTACTTTTTACTCTTACTTAGTGACATTTGTGATTTTTAAAAAAAAGTACTTCTACTCAGTTGCATTTCAATCCACCCCAAAAAGGCTGTATTTTAAAAAATCATTTTTTTAAATGAACAAAAAAATGGTGTACATTTTCAAGATGAACACAGATTGTCACACAAAATCAAAAAAGGTTCACAAAATGAACAAAATAAGCAACAAAATTGACTAAATAACCTACAAAATGAACAAAATAAGCAACAAAATGAACAAAATAAGCAACAAAATGCGCAAAATAAACAACTAAATGAACAAAATAAGCAACAAAATGTACACAAAATTAACAAAATTGACAGAATAAGCAACAAAATGAACAAAATAAGCAACAAAATGTACAAGATAAGCAACAAAATGTACAAAAAAGCAATGAAATGAAAAAATAAGCAACTAAATGTACACAAAATGAACAAAATTTATTAGAATAGGCAATAAAATGAACACAATAAGCAACAAAATGGAGAAGATAAGCAACAAAATTGACAAAATAAGCAAGAAAATTGACAGAATAGGCAACAAAATAGGCAATAAACATTTGTTGTGAAAAATTACTTAGTCACAATGAGTAGGAGTGAAAAGGTTGAAATCAAAAAGATTTTTTTAAAAATCAAGTAAATCAACAAAACTGACAAAAATGAACAACATTGTTCAATCAGTGCAACATATTACGCTGTAATAGATCCCACGTTATGAAGTTACTCAATAGCTACTTGAGTAGTTCTTTATAAGATACTCTTGTAGTTTTACTTACTCAGACACTGATGTTTATGAGTACAATTACTCCTGCTGGAGTCATTAGAATACTGTTTCTGTGTACTCGCACCACAGACTACCTTCACTGTGTGTCCAGGTAAAGAGGGCATCCTCCGGTGCCACCCGGATCTCGCGGGCAGAGACCTCCACAGCGGCACGTTGACTCAGGAGTCGCGCGAGGAACAGGCACAAGCCGGGTTGGTTGCTTTAAACAGCACAGAAGCCTCGCGCATGGGCCGCCTCAACCGGGAGTATAAGGAGCGTTTCGGGTTTCCTTTTGTCATCTGCGCCAGGATGAACGACAAGGACGCAATCCTGAAACAACTGAACCAGCGCCTCCGCAATGAGCGCCAGGTGGAGAGGGCGCGTGGCATAGAGGAGGTGAAAAAGATATGTCACCTACGTCTGCAAGGCCTCGTGCTCCCCGAGACACCCAATAAATTATGAAACTGCACAACTGGTGTTGAGTTGGTGCTTGTTTTCTTTTCTACATATGAGAAAAGATGTTTATGCTCTCAGGCAAGGGCACGGATTTTATCTGGAAAAATGAACAAAATATATATTTTTTTAAATCAGCAAAGATTAACAAACCAATCAATAAAATGGGTAAAAATGAACAAAATAACTAAGAAAACGAGTAAAAAAAGGAACAAAATAATTAAGATAATTAGGGAAAATGAACAAAATAATCAGGAAAATTAGTAAAAATGAACAAAATAAATAATAAAATGACTGAAAAGAACAAAATAACTAAGAAAATGAGTAAAAATGAACAAGATAATTAAGAAAATGAGGAAAGACTAACAAAATAATTTACAAAATTAGTCAAAATGAACAAAATAATTAAGAAAATGGAGGGAAAAGAACAAAATGATTAAGATAATTAGGGAAAAGGAACAAAATAACTAACATTTAGTAAAAAAACAGAATGCTCAGGAAAATGAGGAAAATGATTAAGAAAATGAGGAAAGATTAACAAAATTATCAATTAAATTAGTAAAAATGAACAAAATAATTAAGAAAATGAGTAAAAATGAACAAAATAATTAAGAATAAGGAAAGATTAACAAAATAATCAATAAAGAGTAAAAATGAACAAAATACTCAATAAAATTAGTAAAAACGAACAAAATAACTAAAAAAATCAAGTAAAAATTAACAAAATAATTAAGAAAAATAATAAAAATCAACAAAATAATCAAGAAAATGAGGGAAAATGAACAAAACAATTAAGATAATCAGGGAAAATGAACAAAATAACTAAAATCTCATTAAAAAAAAACTTAGAATGCTCAGAAAAATGAGTGAGGGAAAATGAACACACTTAAAAAATTAGTAAATTATACAACACAATGCTCAAGAAAACGAAGAAAATAGAGACAATGTGCAAAAATTAACAAATGAATCAAGAGTCTCAACAAAATGAATAAACTAACCAAGAAAATGTGCAAAAATGAACCAAATAAAAAGGACAATGAGGGGAAAAAACAAACACAATATAGTTAAGAAAATTAGTAAAACTGATAAAGAAAATGGCTGAATGAGTACAACCATGTCAAATAATAAAATATCAACAAAAATGAAGAAAATAAGCAACAAAATTAACAAAATAATTGAGAAAAGCTGAACAAACCAGTGAATCAAATAAAGCGAGTGACAAAATGAACTTAAAATAAGAAAAGCAGTCAACTTTAACTTATCTTGTTCATTTTGATGGACTGTATACTGTCGTTCACAAGTCCATTGAAATGAACAAAATCTAAAACTCAACATGAATGAACAAATAATCACGAAAATGAAAATTCTTTTACTGATGTACAGCAGGACTTTTAGACATAAAAAGAGCTGCATATCATCTCAAGTAGTGTTTTATTTGGCGGGAGGGGGCAAATGGACATTTACAAATATTAAGGGGGGACAAATCCCCCTCCCCCATAATCCACACCTATGCTGTCAGGTGTGTGTGCGCTTCATTTTAAATGTGTGCAATAAATTCACAATTACTTTTTAGAACAGTATAAAATATTTGGGTCAATAATCAAAATTAGGGCTGTCAATTGATAAAAAATTTTAATCTGATTAATTCTGATTTCACTGCCTTCATCAGTAACTAATGCAATTTGTTTCAAAATGTGTAAAGACTTATACTTTTACATTTAAATTGACTTTGAAACAGTAAAGAAGTTGGCAGTGAGGTGGGTCAAATGTAACATAAGATTTCATCACTTTTTCCTTGATAGATGTTATTGTGCGTTTATCGCGTTAAAATTTAATCTAATTAATCATGTAATTGGGTTAATCCGGATTAACGCGTTAATTTTGACAGCCCTAATTGAAATATTACAATAGGTGTACAAGTATAGACTGCTAATACCAGATACTCTTGACGTGTACATACATTGATACATTTACTTCTATGAAGTGACAAAGAAGGAGCTAAAATAACCACGGTTTGTTGAAGTCTTTACTCTCGGTTCATTATGTCGGTCAACTTGTGCCCAAAGTATTTCGAACTAAGGTTAAATATGATGAAGAAATGTGCAGTCACTCCAGAACACAGGTAATATCCGAAAGAGGAAAGGACGTGGCTCGAGTGGGCGAAAATGTCCATATTTGATAGGTTGTCAACCTGTTGCGGTTCTATACCGGTTCCCTGGATCCAGAAGCAGCGAGGGTGCGGCAGTGTGGAGAAACCGGGGGTGTGCCACTGCTCTGAGGTCCGTTTGTGGAGGAGACCCCTCCTACGGCCTCCCTCTGGTCCCCGGAGGTGATGGAGGAGTCCTGGTCCGGGTCGGAGCCCCTCGCCCTTCGTCGGTCCTCCTCCTTTTTCCACTTCATGCGCCGGTTCTGGAACCAGATCTTAATGTGTCGTTCGGTGAGGCTGAGGGTCAGCGCGAGCTCCACGCGCCGCGGCCTCGAGATGTAGCGGTTGAAGAGGAACTCCTTCTCGAGCTCCAGCAGCTGGGCGCGCGTGTACGCCGTCCTCGTGCGCTTGTTTTCCTCGGTCTCCGCCATCACGTAAGGTCCTGGAAACAAAAACAATAAAATGAGCTGAAGTCTGAATACACAACTCTTGAAGGTTAATTTAATTTCTTTTTGTTTTTTAATTCCAACCCATCGTTATGTTCACTAATATAAAATCAGAAATGTAGATGATTTAGAATTTAGAATAGTCTTGACTGGAATGAACGTGCAAGTTAAAATTGCTCCATGTCATAAAAATAAGTAAAATAAACTAAAAACAACAACAACTAACACAAGTGCACGAAACCTGGAAGCAACAAGTGGCACAAGAGACTCAGAGCACGAAGATAAAAATCAATGCTTGTTACAGATTTTTTTTTTTATTTGAAGCTTTAACTGTTTTGTAAAACACTCAGTTTTGTTGTGTGGAAAAGTTGGAATATGGCTAACAAGATAAAATAAATATAGTCTAATGTTCATCACTGAACTTTTAGAAAAGTGTGATTACTGAAAATACAAAGTACTTTTTAATTGACATTGCAGATCCCAGTGCGACTGAAAAAACGTGAACACAACTGAAGAATAATCTACACACCTAACATCATGAGCATTTTCACCCTAGACAAACTTGGGAAAATAAAAATATTAATGCTGCTGAATACATTTTCTTAATATATCCAACGGCAAGTATTCCCGAAAATTATAAGTACCACAACTTTAAACAAGCTAATTAATATTTTTATTCACTTGCGCCTAGAAGTAATATTCACTTGATTCTATATTAAAGTTGGCATGGAACATTTATTATAAACAATCAAATCATTTCTATAAACGTTTCCATTGAAATTACAGCGTGTGGATTCAAATGGAAACAAAAGCAGAAACGGTGTAGTTACTACACTTTAATATAAAATGTATTTATTAGTAGAATTGACTCGTTCAGGTACTGAAGCAGTTTTCATATCAGACCAGTTTAGTTTCCATTTCATTTGTTTGACAGGTTTATTCGTAATGGTATAATTAACACATTTCTACCAAAAGAAGACATGAGTGTAAAGCCAAAAATGAAAAAAGCACAACACAATACATCAATAAATCAAATTTAAGTGTTTTTTACTTTTCTAAAACCTCTTATTTGAAAAACCTTCATATATTTAATCACAAACAGCATTCTGATACTGCATGTCTACTTTTTGCTGAGCGCTCATTGAAAACATATTCTGTAATAAACGTGGTTTTAGTAAGTTCTTCCACAGAATTATAACCCCCGTCTAATTATTCATTTATATAATAAACTGTGTAAAACAAAGACAAACACTGTGGTGGTTAATAGAAAATAGCAGCAGGTCTTTGATGTTTCATTAATCACAGAGACCTGTGGAGGCTCTGTTGACAGCTTTAGATATGTGGATTTGTACAAATGCATTGTACGGGCAAAACTTACATTTTTGTGACGATAAGACCTATTAAAAGCAAGCAAAGACCTTCCCGGTCTTTTACAAATCGAGTGACAAGGTAAACTGCAACACCCAGGATAATATTGTTGAGAGCATGATGTCATTTAGGAGACACTTCAAACTTGCCAGTGCTATGACCACAGGGTTTTACTGTAAACAAAACCAACCTTTTAAAATGAAGCTTAGGGTGAGAGGGATTACATTCAAAGGAAACACCTATTTGAAATAAAACCCCATTCCGGTTTAATATACCTGCAATATTTGGTTATAATCTAAAAACAAAGAGCATGTACTGACATACAGAACATTGGAACATTACCTGCCCACTGTCCCTTCCATGCGTGTGAGTGGGACTTGGTGGTTTTCATCCAGGGGAAAGGCAGGTGGTATCTGCTCTGCTCCACTGGGTCTGAATACCCTGCAGGGGGTTGGATTGGTTGCTGCTGCTGAAGTACCTGTGGGTGGTGGAGCTGGGACACACCTGGATCTTCTCGGATGGGTACAGTGTAAGACGAGGCTATGTCAGGTAGAGTGGCCTGCTCCAGGGCGCCCATGGACGGCGGCGTGTAGACGGAGTGCACCTGCCTGCTCATGTAGAGACACGGCGGCGGGCTGTGGCTGTACTCCTCGCTGTGTGACCTCTGGTAAGCACAGGAATCTTTAAAAATCTGCGAAGGGTAAAAATTATCTTCCCGATTCATGACTGCCGAGGCTGCAGGTTAGTTTGTGCGCACATATACCACCTGCGCCCTGCCTCGGAGCGGACCGACTGCTCTACCTGCCAGTGGCGCAACTGCGAGGCCTTTGCGGCTCCACACAGGTGTGTCACCCTATCACCATGTGACTCTGCAGCGCCAGGATCATTGGTTTGACTGTTTGCTCTAAACTGTAGACCTATGGGCTACCCCTCAGTTTCCAATGCAGCTTGAGATTTTTCAGTAAATTGAACAGGACCTTAAATCAATGCCACTAGGTAAACACCTCGACGTTTACCTGGCTACCCCTGTTTGCCCCCGCAACAGAAACAAACACGGGTACGTGTGTGAATAGGGCCGACGTTTCTACACAGAGATGAGGGTTAGACAGAATCCGATCGAGCACAGAGACAATATATATGGATGTATCTCTTGTCTGCACACCAGGGCTGATAAATCGATAGGTATGGTCGCAAACATTGGTTGACCCACGAGATAAGACAGCTGGGTGTTGAGACAGTTGTCTTGGAAACTCACATGGAAAGCTCAAACACCGCTGCCCTTTTTCTGCATTTGTCTGTATACTGCTCGGATTTGGCCAGTTTTAAAATGTACCCATTACACTTCTGTAAATGCATCATTTAACACCATTTAGGAGTGCGGTCCCACAGTTCTAACACCACGGGCCCTTGGCAATAACAAACACAGAGCTGCCGCGGTCACTTTACTCGCTGCACTCTCTCCATGTTTGCTGGCCATTAGCCTTTGGCGGCTGTGCGCTCGCCCCATTAAACCGCAGCTCTCGTGGTAAACCAATTAGGATGGAGTGAACTACAGAACACAGTTAAACAGACGTGTGGACAGTGTGGAGTCTCCACGACCCACGAACACCGGCGGGTTTATGCAACATTTTTGATCCGAGTGTGATTCCCCAGTTTTCAGGTAAATTGTGCAGGACGGCGAGGCTTTTAACTCTACAGCTTGTCTATCGATACACTATTTGCACAGAGTTCTTCAAAAGCAATTACGGCCCTTTCTACGGTATCTTAATGGGGCACTCAGCAATGCAATAAAGTTCAAGTAAACCAGTTCTATACAAATCACCTCCTGCACTATGGCTTAATGGTGTTTATATTTGATCATTGTTGCAAAGAGGAAGGAAACAGTTAACCGAAGCTATTCTCCACAGTGGAGATGGACAACGTGGTTTATGAAGCGTGATGCCGCATAAAACACATTTAGCTGAGTTTCCAGACAGACCTTTACGTAATGGCTTCAGCAGGGGTAAAAATGCATAAAACAATGAGCAATGCATGTGGAACGATAAAAAACAGGAAAGATGAAAACAAGCAGTAACATTTTACACCTTGAGGATGTGTGCTGTCTAAATGTGCATATAAAAGTTAAATAACTGGGTTTAGTACTAATGTAATTTAGTAACAATGGTTATTTTATTACTGTTACAGTCTTTGAAAAGTATGTTTGAGAGGAATGGGTCACCATTCCTCTCAAACAAGGCGGAAAACTTTATCAAACAAACCGTTTCTGATAGGCGCTGTACATACACATGTCAAAAAGTTGGACACATGATAACAAGTGCTTACCCAGTGGCGACAGCAACATGGTTTCTGTAAACATTGACAGAGGAATGGTAATGACATTATAATTGAAACCAAACCTCCTCTGGTGTAGGTGAAGCAGAATTACACTAACTCATTAGTCACTGGAAAGATCAGAGCTTAGTAATTCTCACCCAAAAAAAGACAATGTATAGCTCTGTAAAAAAGTGTTTCTAATTTTTCTACTTTATTCACTCCCATTCCAGGGATATACCATGGACATAGTAAATAAAGCTCCTTCTAAATCTGATTCAAACTTCTATCAACACACATTGACTGTTTCATTGGCTGGACACAAGCCCATTCTGTGTCAGAAAGAAAAAAGGTTTTCACTTCCTTTCTTGTTATCTAACATACCAGCTGTAGCAGAATCCCAGACTTCCAGGCACTCCGTGAGGCGTTTGGTTGGTAATTACAGTTCAGAGGTGGCCTCTGAAAGAGGAGTGCCATGGTCTTTATTTATCAAGTTTGTCTCTGTCTCTTTT
The DNA here is from genome assembly GCA_029823295.1 of Pseudamia nigra. Classification (NCBI taxonomy): domain Eukaryota; kingdom Metazoa; phylum Chordata; class Actinopteri; order Kurtiformes; family Apogonidae; genus Pseudamia; species Pseudamia nigra. Next base: position 2,026 of record JAQQAE010010852.1, on the reverse strand, counting down.
ATGTCCATTTTTCCTGAGGCTCCGGTCTCTGTTGTCCTTGTGTTTGTAACTCCTGTCGTTGTCTCTATCGTGCTTCATATGTTTGTCATTGCTGCCGTCTTTGTGCTGATGTTTATTGTCTGCGTGGCCTCCACTGCTGCTATGCTCTCTGGCAGGTGATCTGCTGCCATGATAACTGACAGGTGATCTGCTGCCATGCTGTCTGACAGGTGATCTGCTGCGGCCTCGGCTTCTGTCAGGAGAGTCGTTCCTCAGGCGCCCTCTTGTGGCGGAATATCCCGCTCTGGGTTCACCTGTGCGCCGCTGCAGGCCAGTGGAGCGCAGGGTGTTCAGAAGGAAGCGCTTATTGGTGCTTCTGAGGGGACACTTCAACCTAACAGAGACACGAACAAATTGCTTTAACCCTGTAAAGCTGTACCATCTCACTGGTTCTGGTGTAATACAAAAAAAATTCAATTTAGAAGTCGACAAGGACATTTTTTTTTGCAAATTGATCCTTGTTTTAGGAGCCTATAAGCTTCTCTGTGTGACTGAATTATCCTGTTTTCATGTTCAGTGGCGGATGAACTATTTGAATATTAAGATCCTTAACTTATATACTAACACTTCACTGTGGAAACACCAACATTTGGGTAAAAGTTACGTCTTCAAAACCTTACTGAAATACAGGCATTGGCAAAATATACTTAAGTGTGTGAAAAGTAAACATATTTTCCTGTCAGTGTTACACTTAATCTTTTTGTGCATATAACTGCTGAAGTAATATCTATGTTGCCTTTATGTGCTGAAAGTAGACACTGTGCCAAAAAAAAAAAAAAAATCAGGTTTTTGTGCCTTTTTCAATTAAAAACATGTCTGGGAACAGTGCAAGAAAATGCTAAACTATGAAAACACTACTCTTTAAAGAAATACATACAGGTGCTTGTCATGTAACTCTGTCTAAAATGCCACATTTGATTTCTGTGCTTTCATGGCAACTACCTCAATCACTCCAGAACCACCAGAGCCATCAGAACCACCAGGATCATACTGGTTCCTAGCAGGGTATCTGTATGGTGGTATCTTAAAATAGACATGAGGCCATGAAAGACTTGCTGTAACTAGTTAAAAACAATTACAAAATGTTCCCTTCAAAGCTGAGTTCATTTGAGCTACTTTATATACCACTACAATGCCGCTTCTTTTCACATTCTGTAAGATCCTGACATTTATAGCTTCACTGTCCTTGAATATGTATCTCAAAGTCAGCTTTTCATGAATTTAGAATAGCAGGCCCATTTTCAGCCTGGTGACAAATTTCCCACAAAATCTAAGAGGATATTAATAACAAATGGGTATTAATCATGATTAATCGAAATTAATTCACAGTGACTCTGTGATTACCCAAATTAAAAATTTTAATCGTTTGACAGCCCTAATTAGTATATAACACTATGAAGACATCTCAAATCATTGGGATTGTTCAGAGGGAGGGTCCACACTGATCTATTAGGAGCCGCCCTCTTCCTGCAGGAGCAGGCAAACGGATGCTTCATGGATGTAAATACACTGCCTGGCCAAAAAAAAAAAAAAGGTCACCACCCAGATTTAGCTAAGCAAATAGGTACGAGCCTCCCATTGGATAATTTCTGCATGGGTGATTATGTTTCAGCTGGGAACAAGTGATGTAAGGATAGTGGGGAACCATCATCTTTGAAGAAAAAATGTGGTTGGAAAAAGATCTTGAATTATAATGACCTGTAATCACTTAAATGTGTGGCGAAATCAAATTGTAAAACAAAACGATACTGGAACTCAGGACCATGTTAAATATATATACTTTATAGATAACAATGAAAGTAAAAGCACTTCTTTTCATGTGCTGGAGAAGACTTTCAATCAATCAATCAAACTTTATTTGTATAGCGCCAATCATAATCGCTTTGCACAGTGTCCGCCTCTCCTATCACCAATTCAAGATCTTGGCAAAAAATGAATGCAACTCTGGACGTAAATAAATGTTGAGACACTGCAGAAGCTTATTGAA
>JAQQAE010010851.1:0-13891 GCA_029823295.1 Pseudamia nigra | reverse complement strand
AACAAAACTACATGATCCCAAAAAGTGATACAAAATTTTATTACACAGCAAAACTAACATTATCAAGAAAAAAAAAATCATACTGTACATAATTTACAAATTTAGCTTTCTTAGTGCTATAGCATTAGTGCAATTCTTTTTCATGCTGGATTAGTGTTAATTACCTTTGTGAGTTTGTTCACAACGGGTTATTATGTATACTGCCTGGCCAATAAAAGTCATACTAATATTTTGTTTGACCGCCTTTAGCTTTGATTACAGCACACATTCGCTGTGGCATTGTTTCGATAAGCTTCTGCAATGTCTTTTATTTCCATCTAGAGTTGCATTCATTTTTCGCCAAAATCTTTTATTGATGACGGAAGAGATGATTCACTGCGCAAAGTCTTCTCCAGTACATCCCGAATATTCTCAATGGGGTTAAGGTCTGGACTCTGTGGTGGCCAATCCATTTGTGACAATATCGCATGCTCCCCGAACCACTCTTTCATAATTTGAGACCAATGAATCCTGGCATTGTCATCTTGGAATATGCCCGGGCCATCAGGGAAAAAATCCATTGATGGAATAACCTGGTCATTCAGTATGTTCAGGTCGTCAGCTGAACTCGTTCTTTGGACACATAACGTTGAAACTAGACCAACTTGACCAACTGCAGCAACCCCAGATCATAGCACTGCTCCCACAGGCTTGTACAGTAGGCACTAGGCATGATGGGTGCATCACTTCATTCACCTCTCTTTTTCCCTGATGCGCCCATCACTCCGGAAGAGGGTAAATCTGGACTCATCAGACCACATGACCTTCTTTCCAGACCTTGCTCCAGAGTCCAATCTTTATACTCCCTAGCAAATTGAAGACCTGTTTTCCAATAAGCCTCACTGATAATTGGTTTTCTTAAGGCTACACAGCTGTTTAGTCCAAATCCCTTGAGTTCTCGTCACATTGTCTGTGTGGAAATGCTCTTACTTTCGCTATCAAACATAGCTCTATGTTCTACAGTTGTTTTTTTTGCCATTTGATTTCACACAATGAAATGGCACAAATGATCACGATCATTCAAGACTTTTTTCAACCACATTTCTTCCTCAAAGATGATGGTTCCCCACTATCCTTCCAGTTTTAATAGTGTTTTGGACAGTTCTTAACGCAATTTCAGCAGTTTCATTAATCTCCTTAGATGTTTTCTTTGCTTGATGCATGCCAATAATTTGACCCTTCTGAAACAGATTAACATCTTTTCCACAACCACAGGATGTGTCTTTGACATGTTTAAGAAATGAGAAAGTACTCACTGCATCAGTTAGGGTTAAATAATGTATTGCCAGCTGAAACATCATTACCCATACAGTAATTATCCAATGGAAGGCTCTTACCCATTTCCTTTAAATCCAGGCAGTGACTTTTTGTTTGTCCAAGCAATATAATTTTAAATAGTTTGATCTATGAGGCCAAAAAGGACAGAAAATATGCAAATTTACAAAGTAAATACTGTCATTTCTAGAGGAATTTCTGAAACCTATATCAAAGTAGCTGTACCTCTAGTCTTAATTTATCATAAATCCCATGGCTATAAAAACATGCATTTTCTGCTGATTGTCAGCTGACCTGAGGGGCAGGATGGCGATGAGGATGGCCTTTTCATGGACGTGCCAGCCAAACATGAAGGAACCAAGAGCGCAGAGCAGCAGGCAGCGCAGAAAACCCTGAGCACCTCGAGGTCGCCACCAGATGGAAGCTAGAGGTGGCTGAAGACAGGAATCAAGACAGAAAGTAATTAGTGCCGTCCAATGGGAATTCAGGCACAGGCAGGTGGACAGACTCACCAGTATGGACAGCAGAGTGCAGACAAGTGTGATGGATGGAGAGACGGATGGGAGGACCAAGTGCTGGAATTCCTGAACCAAACCACCTGTCATGGAGGCTCGGGGAAGCTCCGCCTCCTGCAGCAGCATGAAACGAACACCTGAGAAGCAAAAAAAAAAAAAAAAATCAACAGGCTCTAAATGTTTTATAGTGCTGTCAACATTACAGTATTGTAGCTTTAACTCATACCCAAGTAAATCGAAATGTAATATTATAGCACTATCAATGTACTGCACGGCAATCTAGAAGCAATAAAACTTATGCTGCGCAGTAACATTTCTTCAGAGACAGAGTCTCACCGAGCACAGACAGACATTTGTCTAGAATGTTGTAGAGGGCCCAGAAGTTTGGTGCCCAGTAGGCATGGCAGAGACCCCGTTTGAAGGGAAACAGTCGTGACAGGACCTGAGGCAGTTGACCCTGGAAAGCACAGACACTTAGATCACCAATAGGGAGGGGATGGTCATGTGACTCAGAGACCACAGTCTGCCTGTTGCTTTTTGTAGATGTAAAGTTATGTTTCCTTGTGAAGTAACATTAAGTGAGCACTATGACATGATGCAAGTCTGAAGAGCACTGAAATAAATTAAAATCTAAAATGTAAACCTGTAAGTAAATGTGTCAATGGCAGTACTTTTTAAAAAAATTATGGCTGCTCAGCTACTCCTGTTTTCTACTTCACCACTCTAAGGAATAGTAAGTGAATGAATGAAGGTTTCAGTCACCATGGCGATGAAGGGTCCAAAAGACAGGGCACAGATGGAGATGACGATGCCACCCAGAGCAATCAGACGGACTGGACTGAAGCTTCTCCAGTTGATGGATCCATCTGATGACAAAAACAAGGGGCAGTGATTCAGTGAAATGAACTTAAAATACACATTTAACAACTGGAAATGATAGATTCCTACAAGCCAGTCAGGTTTTTACTGAATTACCACAGATAGCTGACTGTTTCATTATGTACGTTGTAATTATCATCAATATCTCACTGTGGTCAATCACAGTTTAAGATGCTACAAATTGTATCCACCTACAAAAAGTGTGAAAACCCTACAGACAGAAAACAGTGCAGAGAGTTCTTGCTAACAAAACAATACTGCATCTTGTCTCATTACATTGATGTGAACTGACAGGTTTTCAGGGCGATGCAGATGACGCATTGCAGGTTTCAGGTCATCTCATAAGAATGACCAGAAGTGAAAGGAGTGGTGAACAGGATGGAAGTGAACAGTACAATCAAAAAATAATTTCAGATTAAAAATCAGATCATAGATATCTTGTTTTCAGTTTATCTGTTGTTTTTCTTCTGTTGTGCAATACCTCTGTGGTCCTGAGTGAAGCAGTAACTCCTCAGCAGATAAACACCATATGCAGGAGCCACATACAGGTAAATGTGCTTCAGATTTAACAAGATGGAGAACAGCAGCGCCCCCTGCAGGTGCTTGGACTGAACAACATACACAATGTGATGAGCTGCACATTCAACACCGTATATGTCAATGAATTATGTGTGTCATAAAACACTGTACAAATGCAAAAGATTACTCCATGAGGAGGCTCCTCGTGAATAATTTAACAAAGGGGACACAAAATTTACTTCCCAGAATCAGTTATTAATTTCAGCAATCTATGACTGAGAGAATCTCACCAATGAACTTGAGGTAACAGTTAAAGTTTCTGTGCTGCATCACTAACAAAGTTCCAAACAGGCTCAGAGGCACATCGTTAGGAAATGTGAAATTAATGAAGCAGACAAGCCACAGTTCATTGTAGAAGTATTTTTCCTCGTATCTTTCTTGCACAGGTATGACTAACTCATGTCAGAAAAACTGTGTTTTTGTCCTGGAAATTACTATTTCAACCTCTATTTCCTTTGAGTACAGGTCCCATCCTAAAGCCCTATTTTTCCTCATATTGCTGTCCTAACATATTGCTGTTAATTGTCAAGCTGAAACAGGACAATATTTTTTTACCAAACTGGTTTACCAAACCAAGTACAGCTCTTCTACAATGGCATGTGTCTTCCATTTAAAATGTATTATATATTATTAAATTACTGACATGTGTTCATACCTGCAGGTGTTTTGCAACAGACAGTAGCAAAAAACCAAAAAGAAAGCCATTGTATTGAAAATGAATATCTGACGACAAGAGTCAAAGAACTATGGCCATATTCAGATAAAATGACTGTACTGCTGAACATGAAACGACTGTGATCATAAACGTCAGCTGCAAGATACTCTGCCACATATCAGCATTTCTCCTGATTTTTCAGTACAAGTTAATCTCGTCAACCCCAGTTCCACGTGGCTAACATCATCAAAAATCCAAATCATTTTCAATTCTCGAAATGGTAATATCCTTAAGTCTCAGCTTTTGTTGCCACAGGGTCATTCCGTGACATTTCAACAAATGCCGCACACACATAAAGGTCTGGAAATTTTAGCAGTTATGCGTTATTTATACATCAGGCAAAATATCCAACTTAAATCCTGATTATGGGGCTAATTTTCACTACTCGCAAATGGCAAATTAGCCCCATATTTGTGATGGAAAACAAAAATGGAGAAGTCACAAACAATTTTTTATATCCAATTAAAGAAGAGTCCGTACTTCAAATTAAAAAAGAAATCAGATTTTTTCACACATTCTCACATGGAGTTACGGTTGAATGAAAATCTGACCTGAAATGTTTTTTGTGATTTGAGAACATTCCCCAAAAACCACTGCACAGATGTGTCTAATATTTAGTGTTTTGTACAGTCCACCTGGCCATCTCAACACTATAAAAATGTTAAAAGACCTGATGCATATACAAATAGGGTTTCAGAAGGCCTGAACATGGTCGAGCGTGCGACCCAAATGTTATTTTTGCCATATTTGAAGGACTGGGATGCCTACCAATTTTGAGAGCTAACAAATTTTTTGGTATATTCTCAGGCAGCAGGTAAAGGCTTGTCACGAGGCAAAGTTTCAGTTCCCGAGGCCATGTAGCTCTTGAGATATTGACATTTGAAATTAGATGAACAATTAAGGTCTGCCAAAATCGACACATAGTCCTCTCACTTCATTGAACGTAGGTCAAAAATTCCTCATCCAAATGCAATAAAAGTTTATATTTAGCTATGAATGGTATGCACAAATACAACATAGCTGGTAACATTTTCAGATTTTTTGAGACCAATGTACGTGTAATGCCCTAAAAAACTGTTGAAGTGACATGGAATGACCCCATAGAGAAAAGGCACCTGTCTCCACACTGTGCAAACTGTAGCTTCAAATAAAAAAAAAAAAAACCAGGCATCATCTATCTTTTCATTTTGATTTTGGAAACAAATCATCCTAAAGTTTTTTTGGAGTCATAGCTGAAGGATACGGTCCACGATGAGGAGGCCAAAGTTCCACAGGAGCAAAACTGCAAGAATGAAGGGGGGGTGGTTTAGGATGTCCTTGGAGCCTTTGCGCTCCTGAACACACCTACAACACCTGGGGAAAACACAGCAACAATTAACATCAAAAAGCCACCTACAGCTGAGCAGAGGTATGACTGACATGGACTGGAGAGTGATGATACAGCAGTGATTAGACTCACTCTCTAGCAGCGAATATGAACACCACATCAGTGAAGATGACTGACAGCCTCTGGAAAAGTATAGTATTTGAACTGGCATAGTTCAGGTTCTCCACCTGCAGCATGTTCCTATCAAAATTCTGAGCCACGTGAGACAGACCAAACTCAAACCAGGCAAAGAGTGGAGGGTAGTCCAGAGTCCACTCCGATGTGTTCTGAAAAGAAAGACATGATGGTGTCATTTCTCATCAGTAGCACATTATATACCACTTTGGAGGAGCTGTCCTGCTTTTTATGTTTCCATCGTCAGAAACAACCTGTACATTTATAAAACACTTGATTTGGGCTTAAACTATAATTATTCCCATTAATAATATGAATAATACAAAAATGGCAAAGTATCTGCTGTTGCGTTTCTTTCAGCTGTGCGGAACAACAGTGCAGCTTATTACTGATAGAAAAAATCTACAATTAAAAGACATTACTTTCTGCTTTGGGTAAGAATATCTGCTGGTTATCATGGTGAAAGTCTCACTCATGGAAAAGAACAAGAACTTCCATGGTGTAACAACAAGCAAAACATGGCAAGCTTTCAAAAAACAAAACACAGGTTTCTTTACATGTTTTTTGATTTGTAGCACTTTCGTCTTATAAGATTTATGGTGGTGGGGGGGGGGGGGGGGCTTTTTATGCATTTACCCGGTAGTTCAGGTCAAGACGTCCCACAAGTATGGGTAAAAAGTATGGGCATGACAAGCAGCAAATAGCCTCTAGTCAGAATCAAAATGTGGTACTGGCTTCCTGTGATTAAATACCTGTAGAGTGTGGCACATCAATTTATTACCAAATGTCACACTAACCTCATGGTACCATCTGGACACTGGAAGGCTGTGAGTGATGGCAAGCCAGTTCCTATGTACCTCGAAGTCTGTCGACCGACTTTAATGAAAAAACAGTGCAGTTTAGCTAAATCACACTTTGGAGTTTGACTCATGAATCTGTAGAGAACCACTTCAAAGCAGGACAGAAAAACAAATCAATAAAAGTATTTAATTTTGCTGAATAAGAATAATAAATGGCTATAGCATCTTACGAAAGTTATTATATTTGATCATATTAAATTATTTTTTAAATAAATATTTTACACGTGGAATTGTGCAGTTTTGTAGTGGTTCGAGTTCTTGTTTGGTCATGATTGAGCCACATTTCAGAACAATAACTTGATCATGAACAATCTGTGCGTTTTCCAAATTGAAATATTATCCCTAAATATTATAGCATGACTTTTTTCCAAATAGCGAAATCTTGAAAGTGACAAAATAAGACAAAAGCAAAAAAAAATTTCATGTTGAATTCACTGGTTGACGTTTGGACAAACTGCGCCACCTGGAGGCAGTTTGGGTTCAATTGCTGATATACTAGCTGGAAGTTAATGTTAAAGCTTATAAAATATATAACACATTAACTGTACAGATACATAACAGTTAATATACTCGATGTAAATCTCTGACCTCATAATAATAATAGCTATTGTAAATGTACTGCTGCTTATTATGTAGCTGAACATTAGCTAGCGGATACTAACTGGGTTTAAACTTAATCTGTTATCTAAAACCCCTTCGCTAGGTTGCCCCCTCCTCTGTGACTTATGAAAATGATGTAAATAACCTCATGATACATACTAGGCGTTGATGAAGAGACATTTCAGGAAAGAAACTCCAAGTGCTAACGCCGGAAACCAGCTCAAAGTGCCTGCAACGGACGCCGCCATTACTGTGACGCAATCACAGTCGCAGCCGAGTTTGCATAAGAAAGCTTTATTAACTTCGACGTGAAGAATAAAGGCACAATATTTTTCACCTCCAGTGAGAGCTTACAAAAAATCAACAATGATAAGAAATAACCGCAACAAAACATAACACGTTAAAAATAATGTCAATTAAAAAAAAAAAATCAGATTCGCAGTCAACTTTACGATGCCTTCAAGCTCCCCTCGTAAGTCTTCCTTTCATTGTGTAGGACAGAACGTCCCGTAACCTTTGGAAAAACAAGTGAATTCACTGGCATGTTTAAAGTACAGTATTCACATTGCGATGGCGAATAGTCAGTAACATAATTAAATATGAACTAGCCAAGTGTTTTAACGAGTTACCGCTGATTCTGTTACTGTACTGCCAAAAGAGATTAATGTAACTCCTAAACTGTCACTGAAAAACTGGATGTATGTGTATTTATTTACAGTATTTATGTCCTATATGAGTCACCAGGTGTGTAAATTAACTAAAATCAACCTTACTTCACTCATGTGATGTAGATCATTTTAAAAGAAAATACACTACCCGTCAAAAGTTTTAGAACACCCCAATTTTTCCATTAAAAAAAATTGAAATTCAAGCAGTGCAAGTCCAGTTCAAGTACAAGAAACTGTACAGTACTCACTGACACCGTGACTTTCTTCTCAGTTTCTCTGTAGAAAAGACCTACACTTTTAAATGTTATGATGGTCTGTCTCTCTTTCATTAATTGCCTTTTTATCACCATTTTTACAGCTATACAACACTTTCTGGAGTAAAGTCCTGTCCTGTACTGTAAAAATAATGCTCACAAGGGTATGGTACCAGAGTGTGTTTCAACACGGCTTTTTTGCACTCAGAGGGGTTTTAATTAATCAAACAAACTTGGAACATCTCTAGAAATTGGTAACACCAACTTTCAAGGTTTGATCAACCTCCACTGGTGCAGAACAGCTTTATGTTGTCAACCCATTTCTTGTTCCCTGAAAAAGGCCTTTTTCTATAATTCTGACATTATTTTTCAGTTTTGGGTAACCCTACCTTTTTTAACCTCTGGCAGTTCAGCACTTACCTTTGTACCATTTCAAGCTATTCATTGAATTTCAGTGAAAAACTGGAAAAATTGAGGCGTTCTAAAACTTTTGACCTGTAGTGTGTATGTATTTTTTTACTTTGTCTATTTGTTTGCTACTTGTTTTAATATTTTTAAATAACTAGTTTCACCAATAAAATACAGTTCTCTCCTTCCAAACAGTTCTTCCCTCTACATCATTTGTAGGACATTCTTGAGGCCACAGCATTCTTGACCTTTGACCTGTGGCATTGAAAATATAATCAGTTCATCCCAAGTAAAATTAGTGAAATTGCTTAACAGCATTCCTGAGAGCATTTAAAACATAACCATTACAGAAATAAAATATGTCCCTGTAACGCAGGTCCAATATAAAAATATATATAAAGTAATATGTTATCACAAAAATGCAATCTCTGGATGCACATAAGTTATATAGGTACGTATTGTTTATATGAAATAACCAGAGTATGATTTTTTTATGGTATGTACACGTGTCATAGACTCAACATACTGCATTGGTTACCTGAATTTTAGTCTAGAAGTGCACTGTGGACATTCAGTATGTTTACACAATTATTTATGTAGGCTGGTGTCTATTTTTATGGCATAAATTGTGGACGAAAAACTTAAACCAAAGTACTGTATTTAAAGCTTAAGCTAATTTGCATTTCCTGTAAGCGCCCTTCAAAGTACACAAAACTGTACACAAATTCACACACAACAGTACAGGCAGGAGAACGTATGAGTTAAACTAGAATAGAGCTTCCAGAGAAGTCCAATCAAACAAAGACGGGGAGCGAAGGTCGCTGCACCACTTGTGAGACTTTTCTGCGCTTCAAGGTTATTAGACTCCTACAGTCCCTGAAGGCACCATGAGTACGGGCTAATCTTTGAGCCTCGTCCTCCGGTTTCAGACAGAGTTTGAGTTTGGACCGAGTTTAAACCTTTAAATTCAGTATTTAAGAGGACAACACACGAGACACCACTGTCTGACGGTCGTCTATAGCTGATCTAACACTAAGACACTTTGTAAACGTTACTCTGACTCTTCCCGAACACCTCCGCTTCCGGGATGAACGTGCTGCTGCGACGCTTCAACCTGAAGCGTGTCGGCGCTTGTAGAGGTGAGTAAGCACCCAGGTCACTCACGAGCTCAGTATGGAAACACCTGAGAACAACGTTCGAGGAACCGCAAGGCATGCTGGTTAAGCTGGCACAATCCAAACCACGGACGACAACTGACACAACGTTTATTGTTTTGACTTGAGATTCAGACGGCGGCACATAGCACAGTGGTGTGTGGAAGAAACAGAAATGGCGCACAAGTAAAAGTATTGTTACCCATAACTATAATGACCCAAATGATGAATCCGCGAGTCAGGGTTAAGAGTGTTTTATCATAAATTCACAAAAAGTGAGTAATTTATGAGGTGTGAGGTATTCATTACAGCCGTGTATATTGTGTTCAGGCAGGTTCCTTATCCTACAGGTAATAACGGTGTCAATCGCACATTTATTCTCATCAATAAAGTAAAATACCTGATGTTAACACTGTTTACTGTCAAACATCAAGGAATAACCTGATGACATGCTCTTAATGTGGTTATTGCAATTTTTGTAGTAGTTAATTTGCTAATTATAGCTAATTGTGTTGCATAATGTGTTCATCTCATTTGTTCGTTCCTTTTGCTTATTTTGTTGATTTTTGCTTATTTTTTAGTTTGCGTGGATTTATTTGATTATTATTTTTTATTTTTTACTCATTTTGTTTCTTAATTTGCTCATTTTTGCTTATGGACTTTATTATTTTTTGAAGATTTTTGCTTATTATGTGGCTTATTTTGTTAACTTTTTTTATTTCTTTTTTGTTATTTTGTTCATTTCTAACCCACTTGGTCAATTTGTTAATGTTGCTCATTTTGTTGCTCATTGTGTTGATTTTTTTTTTTTCTTCAGCTTTGCTTTTTTTTTAGTTTTTGTTAATGACTCCTACTCATTGAAGAGAAAAAACAAATTTAAATGAATAGAAGTTAATTATTTCATCACAAATGCAACTGAATAATAGTAAAAGCATAAAAGCTCTTCTTCTATAAAAGAGAAGAAGAGCAGCAAACTTAAAAATCTGTTAATTTAGAAGCAAATGGTTGATGTTTCTGAATAAAATCACTAAAACCGAGAAACTATATGGTTTCTGCAACTTCTCCACAATTAGATGCTTATGCTCCACTGTTATATTTTGCTACAAACTACCAGTTGTTATAAAATCCATGTAATTACTGACTCACAGAATTCCATGTGGGAACATCTGCAATGACCTTTGACCTTAGGAAAGTGGACCTGATGCCTCTGGAGCAGCGGAAGCTCACCTTTGATTCTCATGCCATGGTGATGGAGCTGGAGAAGAGCGGTGAGCCAGAACATGCAGCTGAATATCTAAACATGTTATATTATACAGGTGTGTTAGATTATATTAATAAATTAAGTCCATGTCACAGATCATGTGACCTGTGTGAGCCTTATTACAAAACAGGAGGGGACCAGGGACTGAACCCTGGGGGGTATTCCAGAAAGCAGGTTGCACAAACTCTTGAGTGTGGTACTGAACTCTGAGGTGACTTACTCTAAGGTGAGAAACTCTGAGTATCTGATGCCAGAACAGCTGCTCTGAGATACAGTAGATCAATCAACTCTGAGTATGTTTAGCCAGAGTTAGGCACATGCGCGAAGCACAATCAACACCCATCATCAGTAGAGCCCTGATATTTGGGTTCAACATGGCAACTGTGAACAAAAAAACATGCCATACACTGCCATACGGGGAATCCGAAGAGGTATACAGTACTGTAAAAAAGGGAGCGCAGCTGCTAAGGAGAGTGAAGCAGCATGGGTGGAAATTGCTGCCTGAGTCAATGCATAAGATGTATTACATTAGTCCACTGACTTAATATTGAACTTTATTACAGCTGCAGCATGTGTTAAAATGTTGGTGGCTTTCGCGTCCTGGGGGGTTTGCAGCACTGGTGGGGGTCTTCCTTGGGTACCTGGGGTGGTGGCCACCTTGGGGGTGTCGGGGCGGCACCCGGGAGGCGGGTGGTGGTTCTGGCCGATCGCTTCCTGCCATGGTGTGGGAGGGTCTGGCGCTGGGATGCATTGCTGGTGTGGACCCGGCTGGGTGCTTGGGCGTGGTCACTGGCCTGCTCCTGTGGTGGTTGCGGTTTGGGGGGGCTCTGGCCTCCCTGGTTCTGGGGGGCAGCCCTGGGGGGGTGCTGGCCGGCTCTTGTGTGCTTGGGCCCTGGGACTCTGGGCCTGGGTCTGCGTGGGGGAGCCTGGCCGCTGTCAGGGGCTAGTTGCCTATTGCCTCTGGTCCCCCTGGTCTCTTGTCTTGTGGCTGCAGGGGGCTTGGACTGTGGCCTCCTTCCTCTATCTTCTGGGGCGGGCGTGCGGTGGGCACTGGGGCGTGTGTCCTCTGGCCCCCAATACCTCTGGGGGTTGATGGGCGGCCAGGGTCACCGGGGCTCTTCCCCATCTGCCTCTGACCGCCGGGGGGCTTTGTTGCGGCTTCTCACCTTCACTACAAGGCACATTGTGTGCTGTAAACACAGACATACAATCTCACACATGCACACCCATGATAATCTCTGTGTTGGTATATCTGTCTGTTTTCTGATGTTTTTGTATGTGCAGTTGTGTGTTGTTATGATTTTTATTTCACAGATGCAACCGCGGGTGATTCACTCAACCTCCATGGATGAAACAGAAGAACTTTGTTTTCACTTTTACTTTCCACTTTTCTTTCTATTTTTATCTCTCCATCTCTGTTTCTCTTTTTCTCTGTCTCCCTGTCAGTTCGGCTTCTGTAATTATTACTTCTGGCATTGGATTACTGTGTTATACGTCAAAATAATTAAACAATAAATAATTGAATTATGATACCAAGTGGAGCTTGCAGTGGGTGCAGAGCTCCTCTTTGCAAAGCAAATGTGTTTGGCACAACAAGGCATTCAGATTGCAGTTCTGCTTGGTTAGTTGCCAAACACGACAGGGTGGAAAAAAAAGAGACAGTCAAAAACAAAGGATTTCTTATAGAAAACCAGCCTGTGAGCAGGTTGTGTTCACAGGGTACGCTATAACGGTGACAGAATCAGGGTTTGACTTAAATCTCTTTTTGGAGCATAGCGTTCTGCAGAGTTTCCCTCATCTCAGAGTCATGTTATTATGCTGTGCCCAGACCAAATGCAAAGCCAACTTTCACTGAGTGCTGGAATGAATATTGTCCTTTGGTAACCAATGGGAGGTATCACCAAAGCATCTACACTAGTACTAATCTGGTTCATAATAAAGTACAACAGAACCAAGTAATGCATACACAAACTGAAATCAGATTCTGAGGCATCTGCCCATTGAAAATGAGTTGATAGCTCAGGATGGGTTCATTTTATCCATACTTTGGTCTAATTGAATGCTTTTAACCTTCTGCACCAAACGTATTTTTCTTTTTTTTTCTATCTCTCAGGCTTTGAAAAGCATCAGGCTGATCTCATTGTTTCAGCTTTGGTGACTTTGACAATGGCGAATATGGACATCGTTTACAAAGACATGGTGACTAAATCCCATCAGGTAGAACAATACAGACAAATAATGACAATTATTATTTTGTCTTTTGTTGTATAACTGTTTTTCGCCTTTTAGCAACCATCATTTGTTTAGTTTAATTTGACATTGTTTTGGGGAATGTTTTGTTCTTGTTTACAAGAAGGTGTTTCTTCATCTCTTCTCAGTTTTCATTCTCTTTCTCTCATCTCTTTTTTTCTTTAGGAAATCGCTCTGCAGCAGATCATGGCTCACCTGGACTCCATCCGGAAGGACATGGTGATCCTGGAGAAAAGCGAGTTCTCCAACCTTCGATCAGAGAACACGGTAATCTCCAGCTTAACCGTTCAGTACACAGTTAAATCAATAACTGACAATATTTGTTTTGTAAAATAACCCTTTAATTCAAAAATGGGATGAGAATGGATGTTGTGTGATTTAAACATTTTTGTTTCTGCAGAAAATGAAGAGAGAATTGGAGCAACTACAAAACAGACTGAAGGTGAGAAGTGGGCATTTTGAAATGTTAGTCAGTTTTATCAGTTAAGTTGTTCACTGTGACACTTAAGAGTGATTTTTCTTAGAAATAGTACATTTTGGAAACACATAATTTCAAAAATGAACCATAATGAGCGAATGTCATACAGTATCTTCTGGCCAAATAAGAATAGTCATTAGACAAGCAGACCTCACCTAAAGTGGTTGAAGCACTTGTAGCAGCAACAATTTTAAGCGATTTTAATTCCAATGTGCAGCTCCTCTCCACGTTTCTGCTGGAATTATGTGATATAGTGCATAGCTGCTCTAAAACTAGGTTCATCTGTTTTTTGTGAAACCTCAATGGCATTATGCAATAACAGCAGAGGGGGGAAGGAGTGAGCATATTTACAGTATCTCACAAACGTGAGTACACCCACCCACATTTCTGCAGATATTTAATTATATCTTTTCATGGGACAACACTGAAGAAATTACACTTTGACACAATGAAAA
>JAQQAE010010850.1:0-13891 GCA_029823295.1 Pseudamia nigra | reverse complement strand
TTGTTACCGGTAATGTCTACATTTTAAATTGTCAGTAATACAGATGCGGCAGATGAAGGTACACAAGCCTGGAGCGACGTCCAGCGGCTGTCATTGTGACAAACACCCTACAGTCGAATTTAATCAAAATACAAGTTGCTCCGATGTATTTGTCGCTTCCCTTGCCAGACTATGCAAAAAACCACGACTTTCAATCCGGAAAATATGGTACTTTGCTGTTCATTTAGTTCACTTTTGTAAAAGGTGTTGATTACTTTGTTCATTTTGTTGAGTATCTTTTTTTCCTATATTTTCTTGAATGTTCTGTTAATTTCCCCATTTTATCCCTTGCTCGGATCATTTTCTTGGTTTACTGATAAATATTTCATTCATTTTCTTGATTAATTTGCTGATTTTTATTCAGTTCTTTATTATTTTAAGCACATTTGTCAATTCGCTGATTACTTTAAGCATGGACACTCGAGCTGAGAGAACATGCTTCATCATGATTTTAAGTATACAACATTCTTGTCATTTATGAAATACTGTACATGCAGAGACATCACTCCCTCACTGGGTCGTTGTACTGCTGTGAGTGCATTGCCATGGAAACGGCTCATGGCTGGTGGCCTGGCCATTTTATTTCAGCGTGACTGTCAATGTTGCCTCGTACACCGAAAAATAAATCACTGAAGTTCATTTGTTGCATCTCTGCACGTTTCATAGTGACACCCGTTTTAGACCATCCCAGCAGGAGGAAGAAGGCACATATCAATGAGAAATCAGATGCTAGACATAAAATTATAACAGGGTAAAAGATTTTAAATAAATAAATAAATAAATCAGAAGATGAACTGGCGACTCATCCAGGGTGTACCCTGCCTTCGCTCAAGGGGATTAAGGGGTAGAAAATGGATGGATGGATGGATGGATGGACTTAAAAAATATGAACGATGAAGGAAGACAAAAACATTTGAAATAAAAATGAAAAAAACCACAAGACAAAAATGATACAAAACAGGAAAAGGCATACAAAATACAGATAAAAACAGAACACAAAATGATGTGAAAGCCAGAGTATATAATTTCATTTTATTTAAATATACATAAAATTCAGTCAAACACTGAAAATAGGACACTGAACAAAACTAGTGGTCTTATCTTGCTTATTGTCTTGATATTTTCTTCTTTTTATTCTTTTTCTTGAATATCGTGTTCATTCTATCTCAACTTTTTTAGACTGTTAGTTTTTAATCAATTTTCTTAATTATTTTGTTAATTTTGTGTGCATATTGCTAATTACTTGCTCATCCTGTTGATTATATTAGTTTTTCGTCATTTTCATATGTTTTGTTAATTTTTCCATTTTATCACTCGCTCTGTTGATTTTATAGCTAAATTTTTTGTTCATGTTCTTGAATAAAAAAGGTTCAAGGTACAAAAGTAACACCTATCCTAAAAGCAGTAGTGCCACGTATCTCAAAAGAGCCCGGATGGAGATATTAAAGAGACACAGTCCCTGCAGCATGTCCTGGGTCTGCCCCACGGCTGCCTCCCAGTTGGAGCTGGGGCTGAATGATTAATTGCATTTGCGATAATATCGCGATATGATAAAGCACAATTTTCTAATCACGAAGGCTGCGATTTGACTGGTCACGTGACTTGCGAGCGAGAGGCGCAGAGCAGGCAGGGAGGGGAGTCGATGCTGCGCTTCAAACTGTTGCACAATGGTGTCAGGCTCTACAGAAGCTGACACTGCAGAAAGTTTAGTACCAAAGAGGGGCAGCACGTCAGTTGTGTGGATTTATTTTGGCTATAAAAAAAAGAAGATCCTGTGCAACGTCAGGTATTGTGCAGAACCTGCCTTGCCACCTCGTGAGGTAACACTACGAACTTTGATCAGCACTTAAAAAAAACACCACATAGCCATGTACGATAGTTGCATGGCTAAAATGTCAGTGACCACTGCTTCAACTTCAAGTAAGCAAAGTACCAGCTGACAGGGATCACTGACTGAACTGTTTGAAGGAATTCCTCCTTATGAACATAATTCGAAACAGCGCGTGGAAATAACTCGGGCAATATTGGAGTTTATAGTGAAAGATCCAATGCCGATTAGTGTAGTGTTGAAGCCTGGGTTTACAGCTTTGATAAGCACAATGGATCAGCTGTATGGGACGCCCTCGCGCACACATTTTAGCCAGGTTCCCATACCTGAGCTATATAAAAAAGTGCACACAAAGTTGCAGCGAAGCTGAAAACAGAGTTTTTTTGCAACAATAACTGATCTGTAGTCAAGCCGTACAGTGAACCCATACCAAAGTCTTATGGTGCATTAAGCCGGCCGCACACAGAGAAACTCGACTCATCTTAACTCAACTCAACTGGAAATCGGCTTGATGTGCGGCGGTTCCCCACCCAAATTTGTCAGTCCTGACAGAAATCGTGCCGATTCAACATGTTGAATCGCCAGGACTCAATTCTCGGCAGTGTGCGGCAGTCACAACTCGACTAGGTGACATCCATGCTGAACGTGTGTCACAACCAGTCACAACACAATCACTGTTTACTGTCAACAGATGGCGCCAGTTCCCAGGCGTGCGTCATGCTGTCAATCTGCAGCTGTGTGCGAGGTTCTTCAATCATGACTCATCTCAACTCAACTCATTGAGTTGGGTTTCTCTGTGTGTGGCCAACTTTACACTGACGAAGACTAAATCTCAAAGCTCACTGCCTTCAAACATCCTACTTCCCAGATGACCACACATGGGAAAACATTGCGGCTGGCCTGAGAGAGGGGCTTGCCAGCTGGGATCTACAGGAAGAAAACTGCATAACGACCAACAAGACATCAAATATGGTGACGGCAACACAGATAAATGAATGGACCAGACTCCAGAGTTTTGGGCACTGATTACAGCTTGCCATCAGTACATAAATTAGTATTGTGTCGTATATGTGGGCGCATGAATGTGTGTGCTTGATTGTGTGTGAGCAGAGAGAGACAGGGTGTATTGCAGTGGTGAACACTTGCAAGACTGCAAGTCAAAAGTATTTAGTAATTTTACAACTATAATTAAAAGTAGTTAATAAACCACCTTTCATATTAATTCATGCTTTATTTGCCTTCATCTTAACATAAGCAGAGCCTATAAGAAAGAAGAATTAATGTAAAATAAATCTGATATGGTTTATTATAACACAAGATTGAATTATTGCTCGAATTTGTTGAAAAATACATAAGAGGACCTTGAAAAAGTAATCACATATTAAATTGCACTCGCAAAATTGAGTGGGGAAAAAAAAAAAAAAAAAAAACGCAAGCTGTAGACGAATTAAATCAGCAAGATATTAATTTGTATAAAAATGAGAATTGAAACAAAAGCATAATAAATTGCAATCGCAATATTGGGGGGGGGCGCAATTCGACTATATTCCCAAATCATTCAGTCCCTATTTGGAGCTAGTTTTGGCAACTGGGGATTGGACCACCCGGGCCTCCAGCACCGGACCCTTTATGAACCTTCCTGCAGGTGGTGGGCATACAGGAAGACATAGTCAAAGATCTTCTGAATCACACTTAGTCTGACCCGTCACCGAGGACCAGTTTTGCCTTGGGAAACCCTACCAGGGGAAAATTGCCTCAGACAACATAGCTCCGAGGATCACTCAGGCACACAAACCCCTCCACCACAACGAGATGGTGATTCAAGGAGGGGCGGTTTCAATGTGAACACTACCATTCACTTCACCTACACTAACCCACACAAATGAAAAGAGGAAGCAACGACTAGACACAACGTGACTGGGTGAACTGATCTGACTGGTCCTGTTTGTCCACATATTTCCAGTTTCAATGCTGAGAAGTGAGCTCATTAATCCAATAAATCAACATGGGATCTGCAGCAACAGTGAACTTGCTCTTATTTCCACCACGCTCATACGTCTTACCCTTCACATTTAAAGAGTATAATAGATGAAAATGTCATGATATATGGGCTGGGTTTAAAAAAAAAAAAAAAAAGAGAGACTAAAGAAGATTTACAGAGACAATTTAGCTTGTTCTGGAATTAAAATTATTACCAATTTCTAGATAGTTAATAAATATATATTTTTATTGGAAATTCATTCACATAACTTTTTGCATTTTAGTCTTTAAATCAGCAAGATATTAATTTGTATAAAGGTGAGAATTGAAACAAAAGAAACAAATTGAGCAAGAAATCAGCAAAATTAAAAAAAATAAAGAAAATGCACAAAAAAACTAAAAATAATCAAGAAAACAAAAACAAATTTAAAAAGCCAATAATTAACAAAAGTAAGCAAATAAGCAACATAACAGGCCACAAATTGAGCAAAACTGAATGCAAAAACTCCACAAAATGATCAAATCTAGTAAAAAAAAAAAACATGTTGGGGGATGTTGCAGCTTTAAAGTGTCAGCGGTGTGGACATTAGATCTAACTGATGTGGCAAATAAAACACGATTCATTAACATTCAAGACTTTAAATGACTTAAGGCCTACAATTGAATTGGTGTTTTAATGACCTATAGGTGTATAATTCTGATTGATTTGTGCAGTTCTACTATTTAAAAGGTTGCCAACATTTACAATCTAATGAGCTGCAAAAAATAAGGGAGCCTCTTCTGTACCACATGACCTATGAAACATTTTAGATGGCCAAAGGTTAAAATGTATTTGTTTATTGTTTTATTCAGTTTATTTTTTTTCTTCATTTCTATTCATACTGTTTATCGTTTGATAAACTCTTGAGAATTTCTGTTAGTTTATCTAATTGTAATCCTACATTTGAGTTTTGTGGGTTATTGTAATTCAGAATTTTGCAATATTTATTCATTTTTTGCTAATTTACTTACATTTTGCTCATTATCTTGCTCAATTTGTAACCATTTTCATTCACTTGAGTTATTATTTAGTCAATTATCTTAGTGTCAATGTTTATTCATTTTGTGGATTATTTTGGTCACTTTTCTGCCAATCTTGTTCATTTTTTTTATTTTTATTATTTTTCGTGTTTATGCTCACATAAATGGCTATTTTGTTAAATTTCGTTCATTTTATTGATAGTTTTTGCTGAATTTCTTTAAAATTGTTCATTTTATCAATTTTTTTCCAGTTTTATCTTAAATTTTGTGCATCATTTAGTCATTTTTGTTCATTTAGTGCTTATTTATGTGCATTGTAATTTACTGTGCCACTGTAGAAGGATGAAGAGGGGACATGTGGCCCTAGAGCCACAGGTTGCCACCCCTGATTTACAGTAACGGTTACAAACAGTGGGTGTAAATGGAAATGTAGTATGTGACACAGCTTTTGGCACCATTATTGAAGAATTCTCTTGGTTTGGATGAAATGACTCACTGTACAGACTCATTAATCTCATAACCTAATTATAACACTAAAGTGAATTTCACCTTCACAGTCTGCTCCGCTTCTATTTTAAAGAGTGAATGTATCATTTTGAAACAGAGCCTCTTAAGTACAGAGGAAGACGAGCAGCAGAGAGCAGCAGGATGTGAGTCGAAGAGGAGGGAAACAGAGTAAAGCAGTCGGCTCGTTATCAGTCGGCCCCAAAATGTCCCTTTAATTAAAAGCAGAAGGTAATGAAGCCGCCTGGGAGTCCGATTAGCAGCTAATGCCCCTCGCTGTGAGATGATGGGCTCCACGTCTGCCCTTTCACAGCGCCATACTCAACTAGAGGCCTCGAGCTGCAGCGCACTCCTCTGGAATCGACTCAAACAACGTGGGATTTAACCGCACCAACGCGAACAAATGAAAAGTAACATCTGTTTATGTTGATATTCACTCTCACAGCTCCGTCCTTACTGAGGCTTAATTCACATACCCAAACATTTAGAAATATTTTAGCTTTAAGTGTAAAATATGAGATATACAGCAATATAAAAATTCAAATGTACAGCAAAATACACAATAAAATGAACAAAAGCTGCAAATAGGAAAAAGTACAAAAAAAACATGAGCAACAATGAAAAAGGAAGATCAGAATAAACAAAATGAGCAAAAATAAGTAACATCACCTACAAAACAATTAATAAAAAATCAACTATAATGAACAAAATTATTCACAAAACAAAAAATGACCCAATTAATACATATAAAAGAACAAAAATAAAAGTGACCAAAAAATGTTCAACAAAATTAATTAGAGGACCAAATATCAACAAAATGACCACAAATGGAAAAAAGTAAACAAAATACTAAAAAAATTAATCAAATATTCAAAGAAATGAACGAAACCATTGAACAAGGTCAATAAAATGCAGAAAATACAAACAAAATGAAACAAACATTCAAGGGTATGGACAAAATAACCAGTAAAATGAACAAAAAGTCAAAATAACAAATGATAAAACTCAAAAAAATGACCAAAATCATTAAAAAGTTGGATAAGACTGAAAAAATGAACAGAACAATTAATAATCAACAACAATGAACAAAATAATTCACAAAATAATTCACAAAATTGACACAAATGACCAATGATAAAAGACTATAAGAGTAATAACAGTGGAACCCCGGGTTACGAATGCTTTAGCGTACAAATTTTTTGGTTTACGATGAAGACACTGGGCAAAATTTTGTACCAGGTCACGAGCAAAAACTCAGGGTGCGAGTAAATTATTTTTTTCTTTTTTTTTTCCTTTTTTCAGCTGAAATAGTGCTTTGTTTTGTGTTTTTTCATCATGGAGCCAAAGAAGGATGCTAGTGGTGAGAAAACCCGTAATATGATCTTGATGCAGGTGAAAAGACACGGTCCGCAGTTAAAGATGCATCTGCGGTGTATCTTTAAATATTATATTTGACCAAAGAATAAAAGAAAACTCAACTTTTCCCAACCCCAAAAATACCATTGGAAACGAAATCAACACAGATACTCTGTCAAAATTAATACTTCGCACCATGTTCTAGAGTATTATGTTTATTTCAGTTCATTTCTTTGATTATTTTGTTCATTTTTGTTCATTTTCTAGATTGTTAATTTTCTTGATTATATATTGTTCATTTTCTAGATTTTATTTCATAACGAAATAAACAAATCTAGAAAATGAACAAAAGAATGAAATTTTGATTGATTGATTTTTTAAAATTTATTTGAACATTCTGAAAAAAGGAGCCAAAAATAAAATGTTCAAAACGAGTGGGAAGAAGACACAATGTAACATCATTGCACTTCATTCTCATACTGCTCAAAAATCATTGAATTGATTTAAATATGTGGATGTTTGGACATTGCCTGCGTTTCTCCCCCACACACAGACACACAAAAACTCTTCCGAGTAGATCTTACTAAGTGCATTTTAAAAATTTTTAAATTTTCACTTTGTTCATTTTCTAGATTTTTTTGTTCATTTTCTAAATTTTTTTGTTCATTTTCTTGATTATTTTGTTGTTTTTTGGGGTCATTTTCTACATCATTTGGTTCCTTGTTCTGTTGATTATTGTGTTAATTATGATTTACATTTTGTTCATTTTGTGGTTATTTTCCAGGTCGACTTTATTTTTTCTCATTTTCTTTGTAATTGTATTCATTTTGATTCATTTTCAGTTTGACAACAGTGGATAAAAGCAGATCAGTGACCAACATGACCGAGTATTATTCATTACTGAATTACGTCAGGATCGTGTCCCGGTCGCTACATGTACATGACAAAGCGTTCTGATGTGAGCAGACGTGCACTACAGACATGTTACATGAAGACAATTCACTCTTAATGGCATCTTTTATCTTTCCGCTGCCTCCTTCTGGATCTGGAGCGCCCTCCTCTAAAACGTACGGGATGTTGGCTCAGAACTGATCTCTGATCGGGAAGTAATCCGGCCGTCCGCGGCACGCCAAACAATGTGCAAATCTCTCCAAGACGGCAAGTTGTTTTTGTCTAGCATACAGTAATCCCTTGGTCTCTGTGCCGCAGTGTGAGCATGCATTTGAATATATTAAAAACTCTGCGGAGAGGGCGATAAGCTGAATCTGAGCTCCTAAACCAGACTCTTATTAAGTTTCCTCTAAGAGTTTTACCCAAGGTTGTTCAAAGAATTTCACTGCGGCACACTCACAGGGCTGGAAGTGGGTTAACAATGGTGAGCTTCTGGTCACACGAGAGAATACACATTTACATGTGTATATGTCACAAGGAACACGTGAGAGGGTTTGAATAGGTCTGACCCTGTGAATGTGCCTGAAACGTCCCTGTTTGTGTGTGGATCACATTTCACAAGGATATATTACTTCCTCAATAGTTGCTAAGAGCTTCTGGGACACAGGACATTTGTGTTTAACACCAAAAGGCTGCCTTTACCAAAATAGGGTCAGTTTGTTTATGATGCTATTTTTTGCTGCTTTCCTGGATTGTTTTGATATTTTCTGTTCATTTTCTGGGTTGTCATTTTTAAAATCAATTTTCTTGATTTTTTGCTATTTTTTGTTCATTTTCTTTATAATTACCCTGATTTTTCTTCATTTTCTTGATATTTTATTACTTATTGATCATTTTCTTTGCAATTTCACTTATTTCTGTTCATTTTCTTGACTATTTTGTTCATTTTCTAGCATTATGTCCCTATAAAAATGGCAAGAAAAAGGAGTAAAAACACTGGAAGAGAGACAGAGGATCATACAACTTTAAAATGGAGATCTTCCCTACAGAAATTGCAAAGCAAGTCAAGGTGTCAGTAAATTCCTTTTCCTTACCATATTTATAGCAACACAATGTTTTCTGCAGTATAATACTGTTCAAATAATGGTCACAAAGATATGGTACCACAGTGTGTTCCAACACTGCTTTTATGCAGATAAAATGTTTTTGACACTGTTGAGCCTTTTATTCAGAAGATAATCAATGGCTTTCTCACATCAGGTTGTGTTCCAGCACGTTTTAAACAGGCAGCCTCTTATTAAAAACAGAATTTGTACTCAACCATTGTGTCTAACTATAGACCAATCTCTAAACTCCCTTTCCTTTCAAAAGTATTCGACAAAGTGGTCTACTCACAGCTGCAGGAGTACCTTGATTTTAATGAAATTTCAGAGAAGTTTCAATCTGGTTGAAATCATGTCATAGTACAGAAACAGCACTTTAGAGTTTTTAATGATCTTTTAACATTGGACTCTGGCAACTCTGCTGCCCTTTTATTGTTAGATTTAACTGCGGCCTTCAACACAGTCTACCATGATATTCTTCTGACACGCCTGGAACTGTGTGTTGGCCTCAAAGGCACTGTTCTGCAGTGGTTTCACTCATTTATCTGACAAGTCTTTTTCTGTGAACATGGGCCACTACAGCTCAAGAATGGGCCTTGTGGTGTGCCTCAAGGCTCAATTTTGGGCCCTGCCCTGTTCACTCTGTACATGTTGCCCTTGGGGTCCATTTTCATGAAATATCATATTTCATTGTTTTGCAGAAGACCTGCAAATTTATTTCCAGTTAAAACCAGACAAAAACTCACTTTGTGCTTTATTAGATTGACTTAGGGATATTAAGCAGTGGATGTCAAACTTTCTGAAGGTAAATGACAAAAAAACTGAAATTGTCATTTTTAGCAATCCCTCTGCCTTAGATGGTATTGACAGCACTCTGGGCCCCTTATCATCATACTGTTAAACACATGTTAAAAACCTTTAAGTGTTCTTGGATGGTGCTTTTAAACTCCACAGACAGGTGAGTGCAGTAGTTCAATCGAGCTTTTTTCATCTCAGACAGTTAGCTAATGTTAAGCCATACCTTCCAGCTGATGTCTTTGAACATGTTATTTATACGTTCATCACCTGTCGATTGGACTACTGCATTACTACTCCCTGTATTACGGTCTGGACTAGTCCTCCATTCACTGCCTCCAGCTGGTCCAGAATGCAGCTGCTCGCCTACTGACAGGGACCAAACAGCGGGAACACATTTCCCCTGTGTTGGCCTCTCTTCACTGGCTTCCTGTTACACACAGGATCCAGTTCAAAATACTTCTTTTTGTTTTTAAGTCATTAATTGGTCTGGTTCCATCTCATCTTTCTGAGCTGTTGTCTGTTCATGCTCCAGCCAGAACCATGAGGTCCAGCTCACAGCTGATTTTATCCACTCCAAGGACAAAACCTTATCTTTTTTTAGCCGCCGTCATTTCAGCACTTACCTTTGTACCATTTCAAGCTGTTCACTGAACATGAACTGCTTGCATTTCAGTAAAGAACTGGAAAAATTGGGGTGTAGTAAAACTTTTTACCAGTAGTGTCTTCTGGGACCACAAAGTGGAAACAGAAACGGTACCATACCTTCCAGAAGTTGTCAACCTTGCCGTAGACCAGGGACTGGTTCTGTCTCTTGATGTCATCGATGTGCTTGATGTCGCTGGCGTTCAGGTGCTGTTCCACTACAAAGCCCAGGAAGCTGTTGTCTGGAGTGTGAGCTGAAGAAGAAACACAAATGAAGAATATATGGATTAAAGAAGAGTTATCTTAAAGGCCTGAGTCTATGGAGGGTATCGCTTACACTGTGATACATCATGCCAATGGCTTTATTTTAATAAACTTAATTTTCTAGACTTAAAGCTGAAGATTAATGCCTGCTTATAAAGAGAGCAACTGTGTGCAACGCAGTTTTCTTTTGCTAATTTAATGAAAGTCTATGCTTCTAGAGACAACTAAGCAACTAAGCCAAAATGGTGGCCGCAGCCAGTGCCCTGCTGTAACCAACGTCACTAGCCACTCCAACCTGTTCATGATGCTAATGAGCGTTTGATATAAGTACAAACAGACTATGTGAGCGAAAGAAAAGGGACATATAGACATTATAACCCTTTCCTGTTTCATCTTGTGTTTTTTTGCCATTTGTGCATCCTTCATAAATTTCTGCACCTGTTTTTCTTTTATTCCATTTTTATCTTTTCACATCATATTCATATTTTATTTTTTGTATCATTTACATCGTTTTTCTTTTATGTTGTTTCCTGTTGTCGCATCATTTCCATTGTTTTTCATGTTTACCTTGCAAAATTTGAATTTTTTTTTTTTAACTTTTCATCTTTTGTATCATTTACATTGTTTTCCTGTGCATGCAAGGTGTATTTTTTATGTTGATGTATCTTTTTGCATTTTCTATTTTTTTTTAATACCATTTTTGTTTCATCTTGCTTCCGAGTCCTTCACCCTCACCTTTTTTGAATCTTTCATATCATTTTTATCTTGTTGTAGTCACAGTTTCATGAATTATTAGAACCATAAATTACCATCTGACTTCTTAAATTTTCAGTCGGACCAAAACAGCTTTAATCTGGAATAAAATGGTGATTGGACTGGCTTACCACGACAATTACTGATACAAACCTCTTTAATATGACTATTTTTTGCAGCACAAGGAGAGAAAAAGAGTGAAAAAAGTGTCATTACGTGTGTCCAGAACTAAATGCATGTATTGAAGTCTGCAAGGAAATGACAGTTAAAAGACATACAACCTCAGCGATTAACACAGATCATGATTTCAGAAACAGGAACAGTTGCACACCACAACTTGACAAGCACTCTGGGTTTTGTTCCCTGCGCTCCTCGCTGCCCAGTGATAAATGGTTGCTATGGAAACGGCGAGATGAGCAGGTCAAGTATGGAGGCTGAAGCTGGAAGCATTTACCTCACTGCCATCTGCCTCCCAAAACCAACAACAGGACAAGGGTTTGACATGTCCAGTATGTGTCCAGTCGAGGAGAGACGACAGCGACAAAATGATAAAGTGTTTTAAGCAAATCAAGTCTGACGGTTCGTTGCTTTGCTTTCCGTTTTGCAGAAAGTGAGAAATGGACTGCAAGGGAGGCGTTTTGTGGTTTTATGTTGATGCACCAGTGAGCCACTGTGGTCACGGGGTCGTGATTACTGTACAGACAAATTACACTCATTTATCTAGTCTGATGGTCAAAGAGAAGGAAATGTGCTTATACCAAATGAAATGGAAGCCTGCTGAGAGCACTTCAGCAAAATCTCACCTCAAAATGAAAATGAAACCAACCCAAAAGGAAGGAAAGACGAGAAAAGAGAGAACTACATGTCTAGAAAATTGGGTTCCAGATGGCGCTGCCTTGTAATCCACACTTGAGACCAATATTTGTTATTTTCCATAAGAGTTACATCTATTTGTCTTCTGTGCTAGTAAATGTACACATAGTTTGAGTAAATTTTAACACTTGTTTATTTCAGGATTCAAATTCAGAACACAAAATTATCGAAAAGCTAATAAAATAAAAAATAAAAAAAAAAACAACAAAATATAAAAATGAGCAAAATACCCATAACATGAACAAAATAATCCAGACAATAAAGAATAACATAGAAAAAATTAAAGTCAGACAATGAACAGAAGTGAAAAAATAAAAAATTAACAAAAAATGCTAGAAAATAATCAATATATACCACAAAACGGAAGATATTTATCAAAAATTAAGAAAATAATCCAACAAAAAGAAGAAAAAAAAATGCAAAAAACGACAAATGAACAGATAGCATTTTTAGATGACATACTTCATCATTGGGACATGCTGTTCGGTTCTGAGATTGACAGCATTAGACTTTGGGGAAACTGATTTTGACAAAAATGAACTCAAAATAAAAAATTGAAGCCAGGCCGTCAAAAATGAGTTTCTGTGTATGCTCAGTTATATCCTCACTTTGTTTGTAGTCTTTATTTACCTCAGCTGCAGAATGTACAAGGCTTTATTTGACGCAGACTTTTCTTAGATACACTATTATTTTTATGTAAAACTGGTCATATTTCGTTACATTTTGAAGGAGGTTTGTAGTTATATTTATGGTCACCTTGGCTCTTCCATCCATCATCTCCCATTTAACTGGGTGCAGGTTGCAGGGGCACCAGCCTAAGCAGAGAAGCCCAGACTTCCCTCTCCCAATCCAACTGCTCCTGTTCCTCTGAGGTGACCCAAAGTGTTTATAGGCCAGCCAACAGAAGTAGGGTCTCTAGCATGTCCTAGATCTGTCCCAGGGCCTCCTCCCAGTTGGACATGCCTGTAACACCTCCCCAAATAGGTGCCCAGGCAGCATCTAGATCAGATTTTCGAGCCACCTCATAAGGCTCCTCTTGATGTGGAGGAGCAGTGGTTCTACTCAGAGCTACGCCTGAATGGCCAGACTTCTTACCCTATTGCTATAGTGTGGAAGAAACCCATTTCAGCCGCGTATGAGGGATCTTATTCTTTTGGTCATGACCCAGAGCTCATGTCCATAAGTGAAGGTAGGAACGTAGATCGACCAGTAAATCGAGAGCTTCGCCTTTCAGCTCAGCTACTTCTTCACCAAAAGTGACTGATACAGCATCCACATTACTGCCAACGCTGCACAAGCGTCTGCCAAAGCGATGCTCCATCCCCCACACTTGTGAACAAGACACCTAGATACTTAAACTCCTCCACTTAGGGCAGGAGATCGTGGACCCGAAGTGGCCAGTCCACCATTTTTCAGTTGAACTCCATGGCCTCAAATTTGAGGTGCTAATCCTTATCCCAGCTGCTTCATACTTTGTTGCAAACCACCCTGTCGATGAAGCCTCCAGGATCACTTCATTAGCAGAAAGCGGCACCGAAATCCAGACCGGACACCCTCCTCACCCTGGCTGTGCCTAGACATTCTGTCCATAAGTTTTGAGCAGAATTCGTAACAAAGGGCATCCATTGCGGAGTCCAACACGTGCTGGGAACGAGACTGACTTACTGAGAGCAATGTGAACTGGACAGTAGTGATCGACCGGTTTTTCAGGGCCGATACCAATTATTAGTAGCTAAGGAGGCTGATAACCAATATTTGGAGCAGATATTCATTTGCAGTAAAAGTATAAAAATTGGCGTACAAATGTTGAATAATACAAACACTTAACTTTGTTTAAATG
>JAQQAE010010849.1:0-13891 GCA_029823295.1 Pseudamia nigra | reverse complement strand
GGCTGCAAAGAGCCACAGTAGGGGGGCTAAAGAGCCGCATGCGGCTCTGGAGCCGTTCGTTGCCGACCCCTGCTCTAGATAATAACAACTAATAAAGTGCAGCAAATCAGTGAGGTGACTAGTCAGAAATCCAGACTTATCTTACTGAACCGTTACCTCACTTTAGTTTGTGAAATAAGACTTACCACTGGTAAGTAGACAGTGTCCAGCATGCTAACTTTTCTTTCCAAGTATCTCACTAAATGTAGTGT
This sequence comes from Pseudamia nigra, assembly GCA_029823295.1. Taxonomy (NCBI): domain Eukaryota; kingdom Metazoa; phylum Chordata; class Actinopteri; order Kurtiformes; family Apogonidae; genus Pseudamia; species Pseudamia nigra. Next base: position 13,640 of record JAQQAE010010849.1, on the reverse strand, counting down.
CTTACTGAATGACCAGAATCGTCAGGTGTCCAGACAGACAGTGTGATTCATGCCAGCATTTAGTACACATCAGGAACCCAGCAGACAGTGTGACTGACATGTTATTGTATGTGTACAGTGTGAGAAGCTCTGTCCTCACCTCCAGGTACAGCGGGGAACTGGAGCCATGGTTCATCCTCTGAGCCAGTTGGTCCCGCTGCAGGATACACTCCTCCAGGTGAATGACGTTGGGATGCTGACTCTGGATACTGCTAAGAGCCCAGAATTCCCGCAGGGCAAGTTCCACATTCTCTGGAGAGTGGCAGCGTATCTTCTTCACTGCCACCCTGGCGCCTGTCCGCTTCACCAGCGCCTCATAGACCACGCCGTAACTGCCACGCCCCACCTCCTGGATCAGCTCGTACTTGGGCTGGCTGCTAACCATTCTAGTCCTCACTGTGCAGAGAACAGCAATTTAGCATCAGAGCAGTTCCACGTTAATTATTTTTTGACAGTCGCAGTGCAATCTGAAAAACATGAATGCAAATCGACATGAAACAACAGTCCATGTCATCTCCGATTCCCCCTAAAAAATAAGTTTCATACCAAGATGTTGTTCATGCAAATTAAGGTGTACACTTCAATATTTTTATGGCAACAAATGCATTTTTGAGATATTGTGGAGCATTAACAATATTTTGATAAGAAACTTCTAGTATCCAAGGAGTAAATCTCAGTGTCACTATGTGCAGTCCTCACAAACAGCTTTTATAAATTTCAATTAATGAAACATATGTTGACAAACAACTTCATCCTCCAGATCAAACATACCAATATGCAGGTAAGGATAGGACCTTTTAACTTCTTATGAAATGGAGGCTAAAAACATACAAATTCTAACTGGCTTTTCCCAAGGTTTCGGGAGGGCTTAGGTGCTATGATATGTTTTTTTTCCTCCATAATTTTTGAGAGATATTGTTGCAGCAATTAGTTAATGGCTAGGAAAAATAAAAACAAATCTGCTCATTGATAAAGTAAACACTTGTAAACATTCTTCTAATTGTACATGTATGACAGCTGCAACGTTTCCTGGTAATTACCTAGACTCTGGTGATTTGCCACAGTCTTAATTTTTCTTGCCAAAGTTTCATAATGAACCACAAGTACTTTTAACCTTGTCATAATAGCATAAAATACCTTCAACACGGTGCTTTGAGCTGTTGCTTCAAAGCATATGTGTAACACTGGATTTGCTGTACGACTAGACTATGACACAAAAATGGCAATTCACTTCAGCACTTCTGTCACATTACACTAACACAAAAACACTAATGGCTCATCTCATCCATGGTTTTCCAAATTTTTTGAAAACCCTGTCCCAGGGTCAGGACAGAACTGTTGTGTTTAAAAAAAGACGGGGGGGAGGGGGCATATTTAAAAACTTACATCTTGAGGAGCTGTTTTTCAACTATATTTGATATTTTATTTTTTTATACCAATTCTTGTTCTAGCTCACTTTTTCCCCTGTCTCACATAATGAGGAGCAGTGGCAGATATCTGCCACCACAAACTGCTCGGCAGCAGCTCAAAGCAACAGTTCTAATAACAGACTTTAAAATCTTGAAATTACAACTGTACTCTGGCCAATTTCATTTAATATTTGAAAAGTAGAAATGCAGTGCAGCACTGCTAATTATTCATTTAATATACTGATCTGTTTACTTTCAATGAAAAGTAGATCATCCAACAAATTAAGATCATCTATGCCCTATTTCTACTTTTTGGAACTGTGGTAAAAAAGTTCAACCTCGGTCTCATCAGACTATAACACTTTTTTTCCATGTGGTTTTGAGGGACTTGATGTATTTTTTTGCAAATTGTAGCCAAGCTTGACTGTTTTTCCAAAATGTGTGTTCGATGCAAAAACATCACTTCGCATCACCAAAAGAACACCATACCTACAGTGAGGCATGGTAGTGGCAGTATGTTCTGGGTTTACTTTTCTTTAGCTGGAACTGGGGGTTTAGTCAAATTGGAGTAAATGAAGAACAGGTCCATATACCAGTCACTTCTGGCCCAAAACTTTCAGGCTTTTTGGAATGGTCGAGCCAGAGCTCATACCTAGATCTAATGAAAAAAAAAAAAAATAAATTCGGTGGGGTGACCTGAACACGACTGTGCACAAGAGATGCCCTCACAATCTGAAAGGAAGAGTGGGTAAATATTGCCAAGTCAAGTTGTGCCATGCTGACAGATTCCTACGCAAGATGACTGAAGCCTGTAATTAAACCAAACGGCGCTTCAAGTAGTAATTTAAGGGTGTGTACACTTATGTAACCAGCTTATTGTATGGTTTTTATTTTTTATATTCCACCCCAATAGATTTGTTTCTTTTTTCAGTTGATTTGTACATGGGTCACATTACAGGTGGAAAACGTTTTGAAATGACTCATTATGGTCTCATTTTTAATATCAAAAAAGCCTGTCATTTTAACAAAGATGTGCACGTTTTATGGTCACTGTTTATCAAAGTATATGTCCTCAATTTTATGTAAAAGTTAACTTTACACAATAAAGCTTTATTCATTAATGAATATAATTTCGTGAAAATGTTGTCTCTTTACATGCAACTTTACATTCTAAGTCCCCTAACTTTATGATTCTTATAAGTGCTACAAAGGAACAGGCTGAGAGCGGAACGAGAAGAATCTCAGTGGGTCACTGTATTTTATCCAGGAGGTAATATTGCCTCATTCATTTCATTTGGACCTCTAGCATGTGTTCTGACAGTCCATGTTTAAATAATTCCCCAGTTAATTTTAGTTCTAATAAGGCTTTTATGTCTGCTGTGGTCTTTCACTGCCAGGACTAAATGACAACACAACTGTTTGTCTCTATTCAACACTAACCTTTATTTTTAAATGGCCCACAAGGACTGTATTGTGAAACTTGGTCTGTTTTATTGTTCTCATTAAATCGCCTCGCACAAATTTCCAATTTTCTGTGTTTATCACAAAAAACACAAATTGTAATAGTGCATCAACTCAAATTTTTTTCGTGGCCAATATTTTCTAGAAACATTCCTTCTCAAACATGCTTTGGAACTGTACGGCAGAAAAAACACACAAAATCTGCAGAACAGTTTAACAAAACACCTCTCGGAAAACTTTCTGATCTCACTGACCGTTAGGACTATTTAAACCCACATCTGAGCTGTTACGTGCAAGTCTGATTGTCACGACAACAACAAAATATGGCATTCCCAATGGGGCCTGGCTTCCTGGAGCCTAAGTGTAACAATAAATAAACAACGGTATCTTATGTAACTATAGTCTATTTACTGGAATAAAAGGCGCAAAGGAAACTAATAGATGGTATCTGTTCCCTGATTGTGTTTCTACCTCTGAGCCTCTACATATCACCAGAACTTACTGCACCATAATAATTATGTAATGCACATTAGCTTAAATGAAAACAGGTTGGAATAACCTGGCCTCACCAAACAATAACTGTACTAAACCATTTATTATACAAACTACCAGCACTTTGTTTCATCACGTGTAGACTATTTCATTGATAAACAACTTGCCAATTCACACTCTTCAAACTTTGCAGCAGCTTTTTCAACAGCTTAGATAACTTCACATATGCAGATTAGAGTTGGGGCCAGCGATGACTTGGCACAACAACAACACACCCACTGTTATTGTGCATTTTGACAGAACGAGGAATTTAGAATCCTACAGTGTTAAATCACCCAAACACATGGCCATTTAATTAACTATTCATGGAACTTTTAACTCTGACATTTCAATGTAAACACGCCTTACACTGCTGTATTCGGAGCAACAAAACATCTCCACTGTTCTGTCCTTCAGACAGAAACACTGATAGCCAGCATGCTAACGGGCTAATTAGGCTTTCACTTGGCTGATTGGCTAACAGGCTAACGCTATGTGGCCTGGCCACCGTCAGCTAACGATGTTGTAGGTTTGCTAACGTTAGCTAATCACGTTAACACCAGCTAACAAAGAGTCCAGCTCTCGCCACTACATTCGCAATGTCTGCCGACATCTAGCTTATATATTTTACATCTCAAACAAGTTCGCCATTTATTAACGCATGGACATGGTAAGAGCATGCATGACATGCCCGAGGCAGTGACAGTTTATTGTCCCGTGTGTGTGTGTGTGTGTGTGTGTGTACGTGAGTATTACGTGTGTGCAATCAAGAATTCAAATTCCTCAAAACACACACCTGCCAACCAAGTCGACAAGTAGCCACGGCATGTAAGGCGACAGTGTAAAAATACAAGAGGCGGATGTTGGTGCAAGTTGTTCTGCCGGGGTCTCACCTTTGAGTCGATTCTCGGGGGTTCATTTGTTGTCTTCCTCACTCTCCCTGGCAGCCATTACCGCCGCACACGTTCTGCTCGCGCAGTCAAACACTGGACGGGAGCGTGTGCGGCTGCTGTGCGGTGCAGCGGCGGACGTACGAGACGACTTCCGGTGAGGGATGTCAAAATAAACGACCGATGGAGGAAATGCATTAAAACCACAGCGCATCCTGTGCAGGCAGGTTCACGTCATGTGAGCGCGGTGCCTTTAGTCCCACATACTAAGACAGAAAATACATTTCAATTTTAAAGGCGATATAGCAATCCAAGTACAGATTGTTTTCCAGTTTCCATCCAAATGTGTCTCGAATTGAATCTAAAATTTCTGTATGTCTATTAAGAATCACTTGACGGACTTTTAAAGGAAGATCCCTTAATATAATAATTATAATAACTAATGTATCAATTCTATGTCCTTCATCAAATACCTTTTTAGATTTGATCACTTATGATGCCTTTTTTTTAAGTTGCATCATTTTGTCACAGAACCCAAAACACCACAATTTAAATCCAAATTTCCTTTGGAAAGGAAACTTCTGTTGCTTTAATACTGGTCGAGTGCTTATTTGCATTTTTTCCATTTGACTCTATTTAATGGCTGTGAAATCCAGCATATGCTTTAAAAGTAAAATATTGTTTAATTTAACACATCTACAGTATTTATGACTTCTTTATTACTATGTTACGTAAATAACAGGATTATATTGTAAAAGAAACTCCCGGAACTGCCGGCATTTCTCCAGTTAACTTGATGTTTGTACTTGACTCAGTGGCCGGGCAATAAAATGCAGACACTCGCTTCCTCACACGCAAACTGAGCTGTCACACACAGCGGATGTGCCAAAAAAAAAAAAACACGCGGACTGTTCTGTCACTTGCAGGTAGTTCATTATTAAGTTTGTGAGGCCAGAGGTGGACATTTCAGGGATGCAGGGGAATCGCCCCCTCCCCATATTTACAACACGTGCACTTGTAAAAAGCATGGAGGAGGAGTTCAACTTTGGAAACAGATCATGTGTGGTGAATTCTGAATGTGCAGAGAACTTGTGACATGAGCAGAAATCGTCCACATTCCGTATGAACTTTTTGTTCTTCAGTCCAGTTTATGCAGTGCAGGCATGCACAGGTGCCACTTGCACATCTAAGAGTTGGTACATCATTCAAAAAGGAAAGGTTCTGTTTGTTAAGGACATTAAACAGTGGGTGGTTTTCAAAACCCATAACTGTTCTTAATTTAGTTTTAGTTCTTTATTAAAAAACAGCCTCAAGTGACAATCACTGAACCGGTCTCTCAAATCATTCTGTTGATTCTGTTTTTGTCCTGTGCAGCAATGTTGCCCCCCAACAGAACACAGCATTAAACATGACAGCTGTTGAAATTATTTCATATTTTACGATTTTTTAAACCTATCACCCCATATAATTTTACACAGCAATGTGTCAGTGTTGGCTTATGTTTAAGCTTTATTGAACTCATCCCGCTTTATTTTTTTTCCTTTCAAAGTTGATATATTTAAAGCTGTGTCATAAAATGATGACACATAATTTGTATTATATGTTTGTTGTCTTAATTAACTAACTAAATATAAATTTGTATTAGGCCTGTCAAAATTAACAAATTAATCTGGATTAAGCCATTTGCATGATTAATTAGATTAAAAATTTTAACGCGATTAATGCACAATAACTCATATACTGTATCATGGAAAAAGTGATGAAATCTTATGTTACATTTGACCCAGCTCATTGACATCTTTAGTATTTACTGCTTCAAAGTCAATTTAAATGTAAAACATTTTGAAACAAATTACATTAGTCACTGATGAAAACAATGAACCAAGTGTAAAAAAGCAAAAACATCATCAGCAGAACATTACAGAGGTTCTGTTAAGTTCTACAAAGCAGGTGGAATTTCCTTTAGTTGCACAAGTTTAAATTAGAAAAAAAATATACATTTTAATGTAAAATAAGTCATTTTAGTTGAGTGTCTATATCACCTTCTATCGTGTTTTTGCTCCCACAAAATGAAAAACAAATGGGTATTAATTGTGATAATTGAAGTTAATCCAGAGTAACCTGCGATTAATATTAAAAATTTTAATCGTTTGACAGCCCTAGTTTGTATATTTTCAGAATTTTTAGTAATCATGTTTTGATGACATCATGAAAGAAACAAGAGCATGATTTATCATGCTCAATCAGGATATCTGTCAGAAATAGCCACCAAATAACAGGAATTTCAGCAATTTTTTGATGTCTAGTAGCATCATCCATCCCAGGAGTTGACATGACAGGATGGAGATATGAAAGTAGTCAATAATTATGGCAAGTTTCAAATAAATTGCTTCAGACACTGTCAGTCATGTTGATACACTTGGTATGCAGATCATGGAAAAATAATCATGTGACATTTAAAACCAATTATCACTGTTGGTTAATGACGTTTCTGTCCACATTGTCCAGACCTATGGTTTCTGTCTTAGCATTTCAATAATAAATAAATAAGACAATAACGCACATTTGTACACCAAATCTTTAATTTAACATTCTATTAAAACACAAAACATTTCAGTTTCAGCCTGAAAACACCAGCAGAGTGAGGAGATGATCATGTTCTGAGTTTCTTAAGGCTACATTCTACGACAGGACTCTCTGACCCTGAGCTCTGCATAACACAGAAAGGCAACATGAAAGTAAGGTCAGCAGAAATGTATGAATGAGTGATTGAATGATTTTGGACCGTCGGTGCACCTTGCTTTGGTCTATGACAAATAGTAGTGTTCAATGAAGGATGTAAGTCAACACGGCTGTGTCAGTTTATCTCCTTCAAAACATGATTATTCCACACATCTCTTTAGTCAAATATTACATTCACGGCAACTTCAGGCTTAAAGATACAAGGAAAATAACTTATGTGAGGTAGTACACATAAAATAATAATAAATAGTCAATAAGACAAATTATTAAACACAAATGTACAAAAACATACAATGACGGCTTTTGGGCACGCTGTCCAAAATCCTAAATAACCTGAGGTAGACTTGTATAGATTTTTTGCACAAGACAATTTGTCTTGGTCAAACATAAGAAACTACAAACTACAAAAAACAGGATGACGCACAGGGACGGGAGGAAGATGAGATACTATTGCACTGCAGCAAAGTGAGCCTTATGGTGAACTGAAGCACATAATAGAGGTGTAATGATCCTTTATGATGATCAATACAGATGCTTTTAAACTCCTCTGTGCTTTGCAATCTGTGGTCTCCCCCACCAGTCCCTTTTATATAAAATCTATTCTATTATCCTACTCCCTACCATGCAAAAATGTATAATATATTAATACTGTGAAGAGAAACGTGTATTTACAGTAAAAACAGCAGAAAAAAATCATGGTGTCATGTTCACCTTTTAAACCAGTTAAACATATAAAAGTGCAAATGAAAACAAAAGCATTAATATGGAAGAACAATTCATAGGTCGTATTTTATGGTTAAAAGTAACATAGCATGGATGATGAATAATTTGCTTCTTTTTTTTTGTAAATTTCTACATTTCCCAGAATACCAGAGCAACGCCTCAACCACAGGAAAAATCATTCATTTAAAAAGAGATGAAGGGAGCAGCTTGTGAGGCTCCAGCTCAATATACTGCTCCTTTACACCACATACAGTGTTGTAAAAAGTATCTGCCCTCTTCCTGATTCCTTTTTGTTTGTGTATTTGTCACACTATCAGACAAATTTTAATATTAGACAAAAATAACCTGGGTAAACCTGGCTCTGTGGGAAAAAGCATTTGCCATGTTTGTGTTAAATTGTGAATTAAATGTGATCAACTACACTTCACTTTCACTAACCACACGCAAGAAATCACTTAAATAGAACCTGTCAAACAAAGTAGGCTAGAAGATCTCAAAAAGCAACAAATCCTGCCACTATGAAAAAAAAAAAGAAATCAAAATGCAAATGAGGAGCAGTCGTTGACATTTATCAATCTGGAAAGGGTTACAAAGGGATATCAAAGGCTTTGGGACTCCACTATCCACAAATGGAGAACACTTGGAACAGAGGTGAGTGACCAGCTGACCAAACCGACCTGAAGAGTGCATCTCACCCAGGAGGCCACATGAGAACCAGAGCAACATGTAAAGAACCGCCGGCCTCAGCTTAGTTAAGGTCAGTGTTCCTGATTCAACAATAAGACAGACACTGGACAAAAAATGGCATCAAAGTGAAAACCACTGCTGACCGAAAAGAATATAAAGGCTTGTCTCATATTTGTCAAAAAATATCTTGATGAACCCAAATACTTTTGGGGAAATATTTTGTGGACTGAAGAGACAACAGTTGAACTTTAGGAAGGTGTGCACGCTGTATAAAACTAAGAGCATTTCATACAAGTAACATCACGCCAACAGTTAAACTCAGTGATGGAAGTGTGAGGCTGCTTCGGGAGCTGGACCACTTACTGAAACTGATGGAGCCATGAATTCTGCCGTCTACCACAAAATCCTGAGGGAAAATGATTGGTCTTACATTTGTGACCTCAAGCACACGTGGGTTACGAGGCAGGACGATGCTCTGAAACACACCAGCAAGTCCGCCTGTGAATGGGTCAACAAATCGAAACTGAAAGTCTTGGATTGTCAAAGTCTGGACTTAAATCCAGTTGAGATGCTGCACCATGACCTTAAAAATGACATTTATGCTCAAAAACCCTCCAATGGAGTGGAATTAAGACAATTCTGGAAAGAAGAGTGGGCAAAAATTTTTCCAAAGCAATATGAAAGACTCATGGCCAGTTATTGTAAAAGCAAAAGCAAAATCCAACTTGTAGCCGCCAAAGGTGGTATATCCAGTTATTTCGTTTAAGGGGCAAATGCTTTTTCTCACAGTGCCTGGTAGGTTTGAATACAGTTTTGCTTTAATAAGTGAAATAATGAATTAAAAACTATATGTTGTATTTACTTGAGTTATCTTTAACTACCTCTGTATTCAAGTTGTATAAACACAGTGAATCTGACAAATGTTATTTTTTCACTTCCCTATTGATTGACAAGACATTGTATTATCACACAGATGCAAGAAAGCAAAAGGTATATTACTCAAAGCGTTTAACTATTCCTGAGTTATCAGACATTCCCCTTTCAGTTTAAACTAGAGACAAAGATATAAAACCAAGAGGACTATATAACCCCTTTGCTGAGTCAAGAAGCCCTAAAGGCTTGAGAACTTTGGCATTTTAAAATGTTTCTTCTCCCTCCACCCTGAAGTACAATATATCAGCAATATTGTGTATGTGGAAGAAAATCCAATATATTTGTGTAAAACATTCCACTTTGATTAATACTGTTCTGCAGACAGACTGCCTGCCATACAATCAACTCAGGTCTTGCATATATATTTAAGTAATGAATCATCTTGAAAATACACTATTAACCATTTCACCACTAAAGGAAAAATAGAAATATTTTTTCACAGGTATGTGTGTGGTTAATCATATCGTTTTCAGGGGAATATGGCATTTGAAAGCAGCTCTTATTAACCCCATTGTAAAATAGGGGTTTGGCACTTTTAATATGACATTCACTTCTCACACCTGAAAATGCTGAACATACTTTCACTAAAGTATTTGGCAGCATGTTTTTTATATATTTTTTTTTGTTTGCGTTTTTTTCCCCATTTTTTACATTCAAATGTTTCCCCACATTTTCAAGTCTGTCAATCTTATTTTTCAACATTTTACAATAGAAGCCACTCACATCATTTCCAATAACTTAAACATTCAACACTTTAATACGGACTGTGGTTGAAGATGGATTTATACCCGCTGAGTCAAAGATCAGACACAAGGTTTCACTGAACTGGGTCTTAATTATAACTTGTGATATTCCAGACCAACACTGTCACCATTTTGTTTAATCGCGACATAATTATTAAGACTTGATTTTAACTGAAATAGATATTTCAACAGTTACCTTGTGATAACTGTCAGTCATTGCAGTTCGTTAGCTCCAAGTTAGACTGATGGTACTGTGGCCTTCATGTATAGGGATAGATTTGACAGCCCATAATCATGAGGATAATAGGCCTCATATTCCCACTCTCCCTGGTGGCTGCAGTAAAAATAAATCTCACCCTTCTCCAGTGTTAACAATACAGGTACAATGTGTAATTTTGGCTGTTGGTCATATGCTGATGTTGGTGGACTCAATTTATAAGATAACTGTAACTTGTGTTACAAACTGATAATAAGTCAAGACTTGCGCTGCACAATTAGCTATCATAATCGTAATATCAGTATTTACAGGTGAATTATATAATCTCCAAAGGGATACATACTTGAAATTTAAAAATCAAGATTTCGGAGGTTGTGGGGGGTAGATCTAATTTGCAGAAATGGAAAAAAATGCCACTTCTATCATATGGCGATAGGCCTCGTACAAAACATGGACAAAGGAATGTCTTTAAGCTTGCAGTTGCAATATTGCTGACAATAAACACAGTATGACTTTTTCACCAAATTGTGCAGCTTTAGTCAAGAACACCGAAAGTGAGACCAAGTCAAGATGAAGGGCAGACATAGCTTTTCAATATAGCTTGTCTTTTAGGTCAATAGCTGCCAAAAAAGTGAAACTAACACGGTACACCTGTTTTATGTGAAATATGTATAGCTAATACATCTAAATATCTTAGGAGAAGTAGCAATTCCTTAAGAGTTTCATTGCAGAGGGAGATTGTTCATGTTAGCTGACCTTACATGCATGCTTTTTCTTAAAAAAGTCTTCAGATCTTCCTCAGACTTTATACTTGCTCCAGAGTCATAAAGTCATCCTTAGGCACTCAGGAGCAAGCATAAGGATTTATGCAGAAAATCTGACTGAGACCTAGTTGTTATGACTGACAACAACAAAGTCAGCTTTGTTTAAGATGCATTACAATCGTCACATAATATTACATACTGTACCATGAACTCGAAATACCTGTGTATAAAAGATCCATCCCGACCAGCCTGGTTTAGATTGTATGTGGCTGTAGTCAACACCTCAAGTCCATTATATCAAAGCAAAATGCTTCCTGATGGATTTTTTTTTTTTTTTACAAGAACAAAATCATGTCAGTGTGGTTAATTATTTTCACTTCAAACCCTTTGTTCAGTCGACCCTGTCCTGGTGCTTTAAAAAACTCATTACCATGTTTCACACGCTGTGCTCGTGTGAAATGTTTCAGAAAGTTTCATGTTCTAAAGAGGCTCAGTTAAAGGAGGCACATGTTAAATAAGATCAGTCCCAACAAGGACGTGATATGTGTGGCTGCTACACGCTCACTGGGCTTGAATACATGTCCCTTTGTTCCTGATTGTTGTTAATGCTAAGACACTTACCTAAGGCAGAAAAATAACCCAGGAAAAAAAAATAAATCAAGCTTTCAAAGTGGATATGTCTGTCACCACTCTACTGGATACATCAGTATGGGAGGAGAGGATGTCTCTTTTTTGCAAATAAATAAATCCTGAGGTAGTTCTTTTCATAATCCAGTGAAATGTTACAGTTTCCCTGATTCTTTCACTCAGACTTTTCAGACCGAGTGCTGTAGATTTTCTCCTCTTCATCGTCCCTCCCTGAGGTTGCTGACGTTCCCTGAGAGCCTGCAAGTGAACGCTGCTGCTGCTGCTGCGCTTTAAGAGGACAGTTAGCCACCATGTGGGAAACACTCTGGCAAAAATGGCACTTCTTGGGCTGAGGGGGCAGCTGGCATTCCTTGGCATGATGACCCGGCATTCCGCAGTTATAGCATCTGTAATAGAAGAGACTGGAAGATGAGATCTGAAGCACATACTTATTAAATATATACACGCACTTTAGAAAAGTGGTTTCATTTAACAATATTTTAACAATTTCAAATAACAGACTCAAAAAATGTCCTCCACAGTAGTTTTAACTGTTCTCTGTATGTCCATCCCACTGATTTTCGTTTGGTTATCTTATTTGTAAATTCCTTCTCCATGGTTCCTACAGAAATGTATCATATTCACTAAAGGAAAATATTAAACACCTTATTTTAGAAACATGAGGAAAGAATCTTGTAAGTGTGAGAAAAAAAAAATGAAAACTTAAGCCTGGTTAATGGTCATGCTGCTCTCTTGTGTGTTAATCCTAAAAAGAGTTTGATCTTAACAAAAGCTTCAAATTTAAATTAGTAACATGATAATAACAGTGTAAACTTATACAACGTACATAGTTTGGATGTGTTTTATCACTTTTAAATTGAGAACATTAGGATTTTACTTGCGGGGTCTTATCTGCACTAACATGGCAGTGTTGAATTCGACCACTAGAGGGCAACACAGTCCACCCTTTGTGATTATGTAAACCTCAGTGGATGGAGCAGAGTGTGATTGGGCACAAGTCAAACATGCATTTAGGTAAAACCAGAGATGATCTAAGTCCACATACACTATTACGGAATACTCTGGTAAAAGGAAAAGGACTGATTCTTTCTTCTTTTTTTCATGGAAGAGGGGGGGGCACAGGTAAATAAATGTAAGTAATGAGAATTGTTTTATGTGGATTTGAATGACTTCTATTAAAAACGCAAAAGAAGAGTTTGGAACATTTGGATAAACCTGCTCCAAGACAGGTTTGAAACTCATGTCTCTAATTATGTATATATAGAGTGGATATCAAAAGTCTACACACCCCTGTTCAAATGCCATTTTTTTGTGATGTAAAAAATTGACACCAAGATAAATAATTTCACAACTTTTTCCACCTTTAAATGTGACCTATAACCCGCACAACGCAACTGAAAAACAAACAAATCTTTCAGGGAGGTGAAGTAAAATAAATAACTGAGATAATGTGTTTGGATTTAATTAGTTCTATGCAAACTCAGGTTAAATTGGAGTCAGCACACACCTGTCCCCATTTAAATTGCCTTTGATTAACCCCAAATAAAGTTCAGCTCTTGTATTTGGCTTTTCCTGACATTTCTGTAGCCACATCTTCCAGCACAGGCCACGGTCCACAGAGAGCTTCCAAAGCATCAAAGGGGTCTCACTGTTCAAAGATATCAGTCAGGTGAAGGGTACAAAAGAATTTCCAATGAATTAAATATACAATGGAACACAGTGACGACAGTCATCATCAAGTGGAGAAAATATGGCACAACAGTGACATTACGTCCGTCCAAAATTGATAAGACGAGAATAAAACTGGTCAGGGAGGCTGCCAAGAGGCCGACAGCAACATTGAAGGAGCTGCA
>JAQQAE010010848.1:0-13892 GCA_029823295.1 Pseudamia nigra | reverse complement strand
CTCTTAAACTTAAGAAAGGGTATAAAAATGAGTGGAGGAGCTGGACCAAGTAAGAAGACAAAAACTTATCACTTTCACACGGAATAGGAGGAGGACGTTTTTTTCACGACCCCCGTCCTCGAACGCTGCTTCTGAACTTAGGGGGACAAAGGCGATCGATCCGGTCACTCTGTCATGTACCGGGAAGCCCTGTACTGGTCAAACCAAATTTCCAGTAGGTTGATCATTTTGACTTGGTCATTTTGTAAGTAGGTCACATGATGAAAAAATTATAAGCACCCCTGTCTTCGGCTGTCCACACTGGAGTCTGATGGTCGCATTCAAAATATAATGTGAACAACCAAACAAAACAATTGGATTTCAGCAAAAAATCGGAATTGGGCATTAAGCCCTGCAGGGTGAATGTAGCCTTAGTTGACCTCTGTGAACCAGTGTGGAGGACGTGGCATGTGTCAGGAAGGCTGCAGATCACAACCCCTCCTCAACTTCCTTTTTTAGATGAAAGAGACAGATGAATTGGTTAAAATAAGAAAGTGAAAATGCTCTAGAGCAGATATTTTATGGGGTGATTTCACTGTCTTTGATATAAGGGCAAAAATTATATATAAACAAACATAAAAACTGAAAGTGATGAGGTTAAAATAAGGTTGTGGAGAGTAAAATCATTATTATGCACATAGACAAATTGTAACCGAGCGCATACTTTTTGTATTGTATCACATAGTATTGATCATTTTATCTAACACCAGAACATTCTTTATTATTCACTGTATTATAGTGCCATATGATTATTCATATCATAATGATATTACCTCATCTTACATATCACAGCTAATATTTTCCCACTCTTTTGACACTTTTACAGTATATTTGAAATGTTAGCTGTTTTACTCTGTTATTGCAGCTTCTATGTTTGGGTCTCTGCTCACATCCCCACAGATCAGGGGTGTACAACCTGCAGCTCTGTAGCCCAGTGGCTCCGGTGACTCTATCCATTAATGAAAATAACACGTTAATAAATCAACATGAGCAAATTAAACACTAAATCAACAGAAGGAAGGGGGAAAAGTACATAATGAACAAAAATTAAGACAAAACTGATGCAAATAATCTACAAAATGAACCAAATGAAATGAATAAACAATATACAGTAATAAATGATCAAAAATGAAAAACACAAAGAAAATGCACAAAAATAAGCAAAATTATGAACAAAATTATGACAACAGGTAAATCATGTGAGATTAAGACAAACCTGAGAACAATAATCAGGAAAACTAAATAATACTGACTAAAATAATACTGAATGATAATGGCTAAAAAAAAGCTAAAAAAAATGAATAAAATAGGGTTATGAATTTCAACAAGAAAATAAAAGTAACAATTATGACTGAAATTCATAAAATAATCCAGGAAATGAAACAAAATTTGCAAAAATGAATAAAATAATTTCATAAATGAACAAAAATTAAAAAACAATGGACAAAATAATCAAGATTGTACAAAAATAAACAATAAAATACCAAAAATATTAAGTATTCAACAGAATGAACAAACTAATAAACAAAATTGGCAAAATAAGCAAAATAAATAAAACTGAATAAAATAATGACCGAATTGCCGTTAACACGTTGCTAGCTAAAACATACATTATATATCAAGTGGTACGTAAATGGTTGGAATTAAATAAATGAAATAGATGAAAACGTGAGAAAGGATTTTAATTGTTTACGCTCTGTTCGGACTTTTCTCTGTGCATTTTCAAACCTCTTCACTTTCAGTTTTTTTTCCACACATTTCTATGTAATTTGTGGCGTCATATTAAAGACAGGGCAAACACTCCATAATATTTGCTCTGTGTTAGAAACATGGAGGTGCAACATGATGCAATCTGCTCCCAATGTTGACACTAATGAAAACATAATTATGAATAGTATCTCTGCTTCTGCTAATCACCTCTGTAATGGTCCAGCAGATGTTGATTTGAGTCATGCCTTCTTGTCTTTGTCTCGATGTCTCTCATTTTTGCTCATTCAGGGCTTGTCCCCGTTGTTGTGCTTAAGCGAGAGCACTGTATTGTTCTATTGATCTCCAGGCCGGCCAGCATTGTGGGTCAAGCAAGGTCAGAGCCATAAAACCCAACTATGTGGTCAGCTGTTTAACCCTGAATATGAGGTCTGAGATGATCCATGGTCCTCCTGAATCCCCAACCCCCCTGCGCACATGTACAAACACGGACACACACTCGCCTGGGGGAGATTATTTGCTGTTTTTTTTGCTGTAATATGACCTCGCCACTATCCTCTGTCACAGAGACAAACGGCTTCTTTTCCATCAGACCCTCAGAAGTCGGCCATTTCCTGTCACAGCTAAACATCTGTTTACGTTAGCAATGTCAAAGAGTGACAGCCAAGGCGTGGGAACGCCAGGGAGTACATGGGGGACCCCCCACTCACCCACAGGAAAGCGGGAGTGCAATAGAGGGCTGAATCTGAGGGAAGCACGTAGAGGACGATCATAAACACACACATGCACACGTTCACACTCCTCCCAACAGGCACTCAGCCATCAGAGCACTCACTGTGTCATCACATTTCATTCGCTCATGCTGCCGCCCCTGGGAGCACATGTTACTGGAAAATGTGCTGTTTCCTAAATTAGCCTTCAACAGCTAGTGTGAGGATGATAATCCATTTTAAGCTTAATAACTTTTTGTAATTGGATCAGCAGATATTTATTTGTGTCCTAATGTATATCTTTTTTCTCTTTTTTTATTAAGCACTTTTTTATGTAAATCACATGTCTGCTGCAGAGGTCATATACTGTATATCTATGTGTGCATGTGTGTTTTCCTTGTGTGGAGTGTTATTAAGATTCAAGACTGCGGTGCCGTTTGTGGCCTAATCCTGTCGTCCACTCTGGCTTTTTATACACTGCCTGATCCCTGTGTTCAGTTGCCACCAGGGACTCAACAAGGCAGGAATTCCCTCCTTGCAATAGATGACCTGCCAAAGGCTACAAAGTTCATTAGGCTGTGAAGGCCATGGCAAACAGACACAAGACTTCTTAACAAAGCACAATGACATTTACTGCCCCTTTATGCCATTGTCACTGAGCAGTTTGCCATTATGGAGCCAGGGTTGGTATTTGCTTCAAGTAATTTGTCCATGTTAGGGAAGAGGAGCCAACTTTGAAGTATGCTATTTGAGGATAAAACGTAAGTTGTATGGCTACTCAGATATTATTTTTATTTATGTTCATACTGAGTAACCCATACTTTTATAATTCTGAGGTCCTGTTGACTTTATGGTTATCTCTATCGTGCAGTGCAGGGAGATGATTCAAGCATGTATGTCACGTACAGTGCTTGATCTGATAAGTCACCACGCTAATGTAAAGAAGGCTTTGTGGTTGGAACACTGCGGCCTTGTGGTTGTCAAAGACAAACAATTCTTGTTTTTCTCTTTTTGCATTGTAGTCTTTAGGGGACACAGGGTTAAACCCAAAAAGATGGTCCTGTGAACACCAACAGGAAGCCTGCTAAAAAGCACATTACTGATCTTTGTGCAAGCATGTCCTCACACACATTCCCACACAGGGATAAACACATGACAATTTCAAATCATGCTGAAATATACTTTGTCTATAAAGATATTTAGTGCTACGCACACATAGTGAATGTTGGGAGGGTTACTTTAGAAATGTAATGGGTCACAGATTATAAATAACCCTGTTAATACTATTTTAAGCCATTAAAATGATACATTTATTTTTGGATTCACCACAATATTTTAATTCCATACTTTTTCACTCTGAGGATTACATTGAAATTAATTTTGTTATTTAAAAAATTAAACACTTAATCACTTAAGGTTGATTGGCCACGCTAAATTGCGTGTAGGTATGAATGTGACTATGAATGTTTGCCTCTGTGTCTGTTTTCATGCAAATGTAACAAAAATTTCATCAGAAATTTCATAAATTCAACTAAAAAAATGCTCTTTTATGCACACTTACATCCACCTCTTTGTGCAAATATTCACAGCAGGACACCACGAATCCTGATCTTTGCATTGCGGAGCTGATAGACATAATGTGTGTGTATTTTGAGGCAGCTGCTTCCCCAGAACCGACCCAAACAGAACCGCTCGTCTGGAAAATACAGAGTAGCTGTAAACTGTTTCACACTCTCCCACAGGTTCTTGAATCTTTCGTCTGACATTTGCTTCTGCAGCTCCTCATACACATATACAGAAGAGCTTTGCATTCATTGAAAAAAAGACCCACTATCTCATAATTATGACTTATGTATCTCATAATTACAACTTTCGGATCTCGTAATTATGAGATATTGATCTTGTAATTATGAGATATGTCTGTGGTGGTTTCTTCGAACCTGAGTTCCATATCTAACCACAGGCCAATATTACTTATTTTCTAGTATTTAGAAAGTATGGAATTACCCTGCCTGGCCAAAAAAAAGGTCACCACCTGGATTAAACTAAGCAAATAGGTACGCGCCTCCCATCGGATAATTTCTGCATGGGTGATTATGTTTCAGTGATAGTGGGGAACCATCATCTTCAAAGAAAAAATGTGGTTGGAAAAAAATATTGAATGATCATGACCGGTAATCACTTAAATGTGTGGCCAGCCAGTGTATGCACAGGGTTAGGGTTAGGCCAATGACTGACATCTTCATAGTCTTATATACTACTATTGCCATCCTCACTAAGAAACCTAGTGTTTCCCAGTGTTTCAGTCCTAGAAAGAAATACAAGCAGATTTAATCTGATAGTGCCATATTCCCAACTGTCTGTATCATAGGAGGGATTACTGAGAGCCTTCACTTTTCTCATAATTACAAAATAATGCTTCTAACAATTATGAGATGCAGCATCTTGAGATACAGTATCTCATAATTACAAAATACAGTACGAGAAAAGATCTCATAATTACGAGACAAGATCTCGTAATTATGAGATATGGAGTCTAAAAATATTTTTCTTCAGTGAATGTAGTCAAATGTGTACATGTTGGCATTTCATTGCTGGTTTCTTTTATGAATCCAGGTGACTGTTTCAGTTTACTTTATTGCTCCTCATATGCGTGTACACACAATTATGTGATAAATCTGCTTCCATTGCATTTGATCAACATGCTGACTTTTCCAAATGTTTGTGGAAAGTGGAGTGTAAACACTTTGTATAATTTGCTTAAATTGAAATGTGAATAAGAACAGGTGGATGGAGACACACTATTCTGTATGCCAGCTCTGTGATGAACTGGTGACTGGTCCAGGTTGTTGTCTGCCTTCATCCTGAGTCAGGAGGCTTGGGCTCCAGCCCACCCTGAAGCTCCAGCAGATTTACAGGAAGAAAATGAATGAATGAAAGCAGCTACATGTAACTACTTCTTCTGTGCAGACATTGTATGAACTTCTTGTACAGTGATTTATTTGGCTCTTTTCAGCTGCCCTGTTTTTAATAAATACAATGTTACTTTTAGGGAACACTTCCCATACACCTTGTATACATGGGTGGCATGACACAAGCCTTTTACTGTTGTTCTCTCCTTCAAATTGCCCATTTTTCCACCGGTCTTATGCCGTCACCTTTCCCCCTCCCTTCCCACTTTCCTTGGTAGCACCTAGCTATAATTAGCCAGTTCTACCTGACGTCTAGTGCCTGTCCCTAGTCACATCTTGTCAGTGAAGCATCTTCTGCCGGCAGACCACCACTAATAGGCCACCGCCTTGGCCCTGACAGGCAGGACATGCGTATCTTCCTCAGCTGCTACCTCTTCATTAAGACCTGCCTCCAGCTAGTGTGGCACAAAGATCAGCACCTTTTGTGTTTGTGTCTGTCACATCAGCTGGGAATCTTCAGAGCACTTTAGCCCCTCCCTCTATCCAGGTCAATATACACAACATGGTCCAAACAACACAGCCTGGCTGCATGTGGAGCAGGAGTGACATCGCCTGACAGTTCAGACTTTGAACTGAATCAAACTGATGTTGATGGTTTCAGTTGTATTAAAGTAAAACCTTGTGTTGAAGCAACATATTAGACTATTGAAACATGAATGCACTATTGTACTACTCACTACACATTAAAGGTCACATGATATGAAAATCCATCTTTTGATGAAGATAAGCTCCCGGAAAAGCGAGCTGTTTTGAATTTTTGTGATTTGTGACATCACGAGTAATCATCAAATGTACGTCATACTGGTGTTGTATCATTGCTATAATACAGGAGAAAATCGAATACTGGTTCTCATAGACTTCAATGTAAATTGTGGTAAAAAGCAAATCTAAAAGAGAATTAACAGAATGAAACTAGCTTGCAAATTGTCCTAATACATCACATCTACTTCCTTTATTGACGTTCTCTAGAAAAGTCACAAAAAGTTAGCTCATATTCGTTGAGCCTCCCGGAATCATATTGGTGTAATGACCCCACCAATTGGCCATAGAGATGTCCTACATACATATGTATTTTTATCTTATTAAATCCCCAGGTAAGAAAATGAAAAGTAAAACATGTTGCTTTTCAGTCCTGCTCTACAGCCAGTATGCTGGTTAGTGTTGAATAGTAATATAGATAATGATAGTTAGCAAAGCAAATAGCAAGCTGCTATTAGCCATTAGACTGATCAGTGTAATCCATACAATACGCTGAGTTCACAACATCTTCAATGCATTCTGTGGTACAGAAATTTACACAGCAAACACAATGAAAAATTATTACTGGAGGCACACACATTTCCCTGTTTATGTTACATTGTGTTATAGTCAGCTTCAACTGATATGAAATGTTTCCCACACGTGCAGCTTGCCACCATTTTCCCTCCCATTTTGTGAGTTGTTGGCTGAATAAACTGAAGGTCCAGCTGTTTTTTTTTTTTTTACTTTGGCTTGTACGGTATTAGATTTATGATAAAGGCTAAAAACTAACAAGTACAGTATACTAGCAACAAATGGACATGATTAAAATGGATCAAATTTAACTTTTTATAATATATCTGGGGTGTTCTTTGGGAAATAAGGTACTGTACCAGGTGAGAAATGTACATGATACTTATGTAAAATTCAGGACCTAATTTTATTCTCTTAGTCTTCTTCACCACAAAGAGGATGCATGGACTAGTTACCAGCCTGATCTATAGCCTGTCAGGACTACTTAGGCAGGCAGACAGAATAAGACTTATACGCCAGACTCAGAGCACGGTTGGTATAGACAGAGTTTATTAATAATAATAATAATAATGTTATTAATGATAACCTGGGCAGAGGTACAGAGAGGGTTAGGCGAGCTGGCAGGTTGAACACAGGCGAAGGGTGAGGGAGCCGGGCAGACAGAAGATCCAGAGGCAGGCGAAGGTCAGTAGATCAGGAAGTCAGATGAGAACAGAAACAGAGCAGGAGCTGAACAGGGGAAACTCACACGGAACAGACATGAAGCTTGGACGAAGATTCTCACTCGAACTCAGACTCAACGAACACGCACTGGACAGAGGGACTCACTGCTGCTTAAAAACGTTAGGAAACTAATCAGGTAGATGAGACACAGGTGGGAAGCCCAGGGAGGAGAGGGAGCAGGTGTGTGGAATGAGCACAGGAGGGAGGGGCAGACAGGACTCTGTGAAATACATGGAAAAAGGTGTGAGCAGCAGCAGTGAATCAAAACAGCAACATATACTGTTAAAAACATTCACACAGGACCTGCAGCGCCACCAGCCGCCACAAAACCAAGCTCATGTGCATTAGTCCCACTTCCATGATCCACTATAAATCCAAATTTTAAAATGAGTGACATTACAAATTACAGCCAATTATAGTCCGTCAAAATTAGCTACACCTGCACCAATAACTGGCCAAAATTCCTAACCTTGTCCATAAATAGTGCATCATTCTGTGTTTACAGTAGCCTTGCATCGGAATATGGTCCCAGGTTATCTTGGGAATAACCTGAGTGTTTCCTAATTAAAAGTGTTTAATAGACACATAAACTGTGCAGCTTGAAGTGTCACAACATGGGACCTTTAAAACCCATTGGTTGCTGCTGTTATTTATTAATGTGCAGACAGATCTGGCCAAATTTGCAGGTCAGAAGAGGAAAGTGCATAAATTTAGACAAATGGTTTTGAAATTTTTTTGGGACCTAAAATCAAAATTCCACAATATAGAAGTTTTACTGTGTAAGAGCTTAAGATAATGAGATGTATAAGAATGAACATTTAACTTATTGCAAACAAACATTAAATCAACAAAATGAACAGAATAATAAACAACAAATGAATAGCCCTAAAACAACAACGAAAAAATAAATAAATTTAACAAAAATGGGCCAAATGATGAAGAAAATGAAAATGACACAAATTTCATAAAAGGCACAAAATATGGAAATAGCATAAATGTTACAAAATGACATAAAAAGTGCAATAAAACACAAATGATTTAAAAGATTCCAAAAAAAAGACAACACAAAAACAATTTGTCTCTGACTACACACGTCTTCACTTGTATTGTATACACTAGTTTCCATGGCATCAAATCATAACAGATTAAAAGGAACAAAATATAATCTCCTTCCTGTCATTATCGTGACAAATTACAATCGAATATTATTTAAATGTACATGAGTAGAAATTAAGTAAACGAAAACATTGTAAACAAAATAAAACCAAGAGATACAAGAAAAATCATGATAAATCTCCTTCTGTAAATGCCACAATACAAAATATTGAACATCACAATAACAATAATTTTTGACTTATCGGCCAGCTGTAGGATAAAGTATGAGGGCTCAGAGTGGGAAATGGTTTCATGTCTTAATTTTATTCTTGGGTGACAAACCACAAGTCACATATAGATTGAGGCAAAACAGAAAGACTTATTGAATAAAAGAAAATCAGAATTCTGTGTAATTTGGAGTTCAGTGATGCACTTGACAAATGACTGTATGCTGTAGTTAAACTGAACAAAGATGTTTATTGCACATAACTGGACATAACACAACCTTTGACAGGTTTGGAATGAAAGACCCATTATCACATTTTCAGAATGTGTGTAATGTTGCGTGTCACTGCAGAGTCTTTTAAAAGCACAGAAGCACCAGGTGCAGTGCAGCCCCGTCTCCATGCGTCAGCGAGGTGACTGTTGCTCCGAGGACGGTGATGGACTTCGTGGGGCGCTGCCCTCTCTGTGGGTGCACCAGGCTGTTGCCCTCCACTGTTTGGCACAATGTCAAGGTGACACAGTCAGCACTTTCCACTGCCCATGCATTTAATGCTATAGAGGACTGTGCCACTTAAATGGTGTGTATTTGTGCATAGATGCATTTACAGAAGTGGGATGATGCTATTAGTGCATGAGTCACTTTAAACTAGATTAAATGTTTTTTTCTCTATAATCAATGCATCCCCAGCGATGACACAGTGGATGAGTCATACTGCACTGTAAGATGCACATGCCACTTGCTTATAGGTATCATCATCAAAACGTTTCCTTCCGGCAGAGTCACAAAAAATGATGCATGAGTAATTACGAAGTAGGACGAAGGCAAGGCGAGGCGTGATTATTTATGGAGCACTTTTAAACATGTAGCACTAAGTATTGCACAAATATCAAACAAGTAATAGAATGTATGAGAGACTTTACGAAATAAGGCTTTGTCACAAACCGGAACACTACAAAGTGGAACTTTGTAATGAACATGAACAAAATATCTCCTTAAATGAGCAAGGAACAAACGGTGTCTTTATTATAGACCTTTTACACAGCAGACTTTTTATCTCTAAAATTTGGTGCCTCTACAATAGCTATAGTAGTTTGGGTACTATGACCTAAATAATATGTAAAGTAGGTGGTGGTTGCCATAGTAACCCTACCCCCTACCCTGTTTACCCATGTGCAATGTTAGGTCCAGGGTCTTTTGTGATACACAACTGATAAACAGATTATTTTGTTGAGTGAACTTTGAAAAGCTGAAAGCAATGAAAAACGTTTTGATGTATTTTGAACAAAGACCAATAAACACAGATTCATAAATCACTTTTCATCCTGCTTTTTTAACATTCTAGCAGAAAGGCTTTAATTGAAGATCTTCTGCACTTATAAAATTACAAATTAAACTGAAGTTATTGTCTAAATTCAAACAGATTAATGGAGTTCAAAACTGCAGTAATGCTGCCAAGTAGGTCTGTGTCTGAAACATTTTATATGTACATTTAAAGTGTGGTTTATACTGTAATATATGCAACTGAAACATAAAATAGTGCCATATGTTGTCTAACATGTCTCTCGCCTATTGATTCACTGTTCACTCTCCCAAATCCCGTGTCATACATATCAGAACAGGTCAACTCTGCCTCCTCACTGAGATAAAAGTTTTAGTTCAGTCCTTCCTCTTGTTCTAAGACCTGTACTAAGTCCCTCCCAAGACAAAAGTCCTTGTTAGAAATTCCAAGTCTATGTCAGGAGCTCTCAGAGAGAATGTTTATGGACCTGATTTCCTAGCTCACTTGTAAAATCTCTACTGAAAACACATATTTCCCAGAGGGTTTCCCAAATAGTTTTTAACTTTTTAAGCGTTTTGACTCCTCGCAGTGGTATTTGTTTTATTCATTACCACTAAATTTAGTTGGCTTTTATTTGCTTTTAATTACTGCATGCTGAAGGCAGGGTTCTTAATAAATTATCACTAAAACTCATGAATGGATACGGTCTTTAAGTGCCTTTGTAGGTTGAGGCACTTCAGGCACTTTTCATCCGTTCTTTATTTCTACTTTACCAATGAAATTGCATGGAAAATTCACCTTTTGTCCTATAATGTCACCTTAACACAGCCTGTCAAGTGAAGCTGTTAATATTAACGACACTTCAGGCCTCACCTGGTCGAGCACATCACATATACCCTCAGGACTTGTCAAAAGACCTCGGTTTGATTCCTGTCTCCGGACTCTTGTGTAATAGACTTTTTTCAGGATTCAAATACAAAAAACAGCAAGCAAATAGACTAGTGAATAAACTAGGTGGTCATGCTGTTAGACGGTGGTGCTCAAACCTTCATACTTAAGATTTTAACTGTATGAGTACAGCATCCTGGTTCTGGGAATAATGGGATTAATTGAGAATAAAACTTCTTTATCAGTCCACAACTAAACTACAGTACCTTTATGTTATTCAGGAGTTTTAGTCAAAATGTATTCACACACATTGGCACCCAACTAACCAAACTTGGCTCAAGGGTAGTCAGGGCAGGGGGAAGGGTTGCTATGGGAACCACCACCTAATGTTATATTAACTAGGTCACAGCATTAGTAATGGTCAAAACCTACTTTGACCTATAGTATCAAACCAACTATAACTACCAGCACCAAATTTTAACATGTGATTAAAACTTAATTAAAATGTGATTAAAATATGTAATTAAAATTTAATATGTGATTAAAATTTCCTCTCACTCATAAGTGACCTTCACTTTGACCTTGGCGATTAGTAAGGTCTGAAATTATTGCAATTTGACTTACATTTCCAGCTGTGTTGAAGATGTCATATACCTGAGGGTTATTGACTATGACCTTGAAGCACAAAAACTGGGTGGGAAATTTGCCCTTTCACAGCTTTTATTACTGCTGCCTTTGTCTTAGTTTTTGTTACCTGTAATCATTCACCCTCTTAGTTTTTGCTTCATTTTCTCCTTTGCTTAAGAAACTCCTGAACGTCTTAAAAGTCCTGACTACTCCTAACAGTTTGTCACCTTAGGAGCTCTTTCAGGGGTTAAGATGTTTTATGAATCACTTTTATCTTTACTAGAATCTACTCTCATATTTAACATAATTTTAAGTGGAAATTCCGAAACCATGGCCATAATTCTAAGAATTCATTCATTCCATTTTATTTGGTTTATTTTCAGGTGTCAAGACAATGTTAACAATAATGAAATAGGGAAAAAAATTAAGAAAATCAAATAATAATAAAAGGGTGTAGGATGAAACTATAGAGCTTATTTGATAACTACCCCTGTTACCTCGCAATCATCAACATAATAGAAAATAAAAGCGTCTTCCTCTAATCTTACATGTATTGGAACACAAATAATCAATTCATGCCAAAAGAGCTGCATGGACTAGAAGTTCTCTCATGCAAGTCAGCACCAGTGTGTGGAAACACAGGAAACAACCGCAAAACGACACATACTGCATAAAGGACAACCCCGTGTAATACAGACATACTGTAGATCACCAAAATGTTTACCCTGAACCATAATTCTAGAATATTTATATATTAATATACATAATTAAATAATTTCTGTATAGTTTTGTAAGTTGTATTAATGAACTAATCATTCATACACTGTCAGAGCAGTTATTCCAGAGGTTCACTCTTCTTACAACTAAAATATTTACCACCATTGTGCATTAGTCTGTATCAATGTACCGGATCCAAATGCACTTAGCGCTCTGGTGCAGAATCTGAATAAACTGTTTATTTCCCCGCAGACTTTTTAGGTAACATATCCTAACAAGAATATTGCAAAATAGAATTACATATCTAAAATAATCAAGCACAGTATCATCACTGTCATTCATTATTACGACTGAAGCTGACTTTAACAATAAACTCATTTCCTAATTTAGTTCGATTTGCCATTTACAGTAAGTCATGGACACTCCATCTTAGTACTTTATGTAGAGAATACCAAGCTTATGTTAATGGTTGCTCGGGAGCTGATGGACATGTTCTTATGGGTATTTAAATGTTAGACTTGATAAGCCACAAGGGCGTAGGGACATATAAGCAGGCTGTTTAGTGGATCCTGTACAAAGAAACCTGGTCCCATTAAACAAACAGATTAGATTTTGGTTCACTTGACAAATTGACTGTAATTTCTTTTGCTGGCTGGATGATCGGTAGAGATTGGATTTCTGCTGGGCTCAGTAAGAAATTCAGAGGCAAACATTAGCAAAACAAACAAATAGCAACTGCTCTGTTTTTATCCACACACATTGTAGTACCACTAGAGAGTTCTGCATGAGGTAAAATAACTGTGACGACAAATCCCAGATGAGACAATTGAGCAACAAATGTAGTTTTCTCGGTAATTTAAAATGTCAACGCTTATTTACTGTGGCAGCATTTCAACAAGTTCTTCTGGCTCAAGACACGAGAAAAAAAAATGGTTTCTCTTTCAGACCGAAACTAAAAAATATAACCAACAAATATAAAAAACCCTCCTTGAATCACCACCTTTTGTCATGGTGGAGGGGTTTGCATGCCTGGATGATCGTAGGAACTATGCTGTCGGGGCAATTCGCCCCTGATAGGGTCTTCCAAGGCAAATTGGTCATAGCTGACAGGTCAGACTATATGAGCGATTCAGAAGACCCTTATGAGCATGCCTTCCTATGGGCCCCCCACCTGCAGGAAGGGTCGTAAGGGGATGATGGTTTGGGTTTGGGCAGCCAAAGGTGGGGGCCTGGGTGGTCCAACCCCCAGTTGCCAAAACTAGCTCCAACTGGCAGGAGACCCTGGGTCAGACACGCTGGAGGGACTACTGTATGTCTCTCAGCTGGCCACCTGGGGGACCCCCGGGAGGAGCTGGAGGAGGTGACTGGAGAAAGGAAAGTCTGGGCTTCCCTGCTTAGGCTGCTACCCCCATGACC
This sequence comes from Pseudamia nigra, assembly GCA_029823295.1. Lineage (NCBI taxonomy): Eukaryota > Metazoa > Chordata > Actinopteri > Kurtiformes > Apogonidae > Pseudamia > Pseudamia nigra. The sequence goes on along the minus strand of JAQQAE010010848.1, from coordinate 221 downwards.
CTCACCAGGATGAGTGGAAAATGATGGATGGATGGATGAATATAATTAAAAAAAAATCAAAATAGTGAAAAACATTTAACAAAAAAATTCACAAAACATGCAAAAAACAAGAAAAATTTACTAAATATGAAACACAATAAATGGAAATCCATCCATCCATCTTCTACCGCTTATCCGTGGGGTCGGGTCGCGGGGGCAGCAGCTTGAGCAGGGAGTCCCAG
>JAQQAE010010847.1:0-13892 GCA_029823295.1 Pseudamia nigra | reverse complement strand
ATGCCACATCACTCTGGAACAGGGTAAATCTGGACTCATCAGACCACATGACCTTCTTCCATTGCTCCAGAGTCCAAACTTTATGCTCCCTAGCAAACTGAAGCCTTTCTGTCTGGTTAGCTGCACCGATTAGTGGTTTTCTTAAGGCTACACAGCTGTTTAGTCCTAATCCCTTGAGTTTCTTCACATTGTATGTGTGGAAATGCTCTTATTTTAACTATTAAACATAGTCCTGAGTTCTACTGTTTTTTATTATTTATTTACAAACATTTAAGTGATCGCCAATCACGATCATTCAGGATTTTTTTTAACATCCTTGAAGATGATGGTTCCCCACTATCCGTCCAGTTTTTAATAATGCATTATACAGTTCTAACCCAACTGTAGTAGTTTCATCAATCTCCTTAGATGTTTTCTTTGCTTCATGCCAATGATTTGACCCTGATGAAACACATTAACATCTTTTCCACAACAACAGGATGTGTCTTTGACGTCGTTTCAGAAATGAGAAGCTACTCACTGCATCAGTTAGGGTTAAATAACTTGTTTCCAGCTGAAACATAATCACTCATGTAGTAATTATCCAATGGGAGGCTGTGACCTATTTGCAATTTGTTCAACTGGGGTTGTTTTAAAGTGCTTTATAAACAAAGTTGATTGATTGATTGATTGATTGCTAAATCCAGGTGGTGACTTTTTTTGGCCAGACAGTGTATTAAGCTGTAAGAAAGTGTACTTTCTTAAGCGTACTAAAATGACAAAAGTAGTAAATTAACTGCATGAAAAATGAGCAAAATAATCAAAAATGAACAAAATGAACTAAAAAAATAAACATTATAGTCAAGTAGATGTTCAAAATAGGGCTGTCAAAAATAACGTTAATTCGGATAATCAATTTGTATGATTAATTAGGCTAAAATTTTTAACGCAATTACTCATATATCAAGGTGATGAAAAAAAGTGATGAAATCTTGTTACATTTTACTCACCTCACTGCCAACTTCTTTAGTATTTACTGCTTCCAAATCAATTTAAATGTAAAAGTATGTCTTTACACATTTTGAAACAAATTACATTAGTTACTAATGAAGTGTAAAAAAGCAAAAACATCTCTGCAGAACATTACAGAGGTTCTGTTAAGTTCTACAAAACAGGTGTAATGTTCTTTAGTTACACAAGTTTAAATTAGAAAAAAATACACATTTTAATATAAAATAAGTAATTTTAGTGCCGTGTCCGTATCACTTTCTATTATGTGTTTTTGCTCCCACAAAATGAAAAACAACGAATGGGTATTAATCGTGATTAATCAAAATTAATCCAGTGACCCTGTGATTAATTTAGATTAATACCAATTGGGTATTAACTGTGATTAATCAAAATTTATCCACAATGACCCTGTGATTAATTAGATTAAAAAATGTAATAATTTGACAGCTCTAGTTCAAAAACAAGAAATTGAAATATATGCAAATTAGTAAACAAAAGTCACAAAACTGAATAAAAGTATTATCATTCAAAAATAATCAGAAAAATAAACAAGATTTCACAAAAATGAATAAACAACAAGCAAAAAATTTAAAGGGGGACCAACTTCATGTCATGGAAGATTAACTGCTAACACAGCATTCAGACAGCACACACCTCCACCAAGGCTGCTGTTAGTTTCTGACCAGCAACAAAAACTGAATGAGTAGAAGTACAAATAAGTAGCAAATTCATGGAAATTAATAATGTAACAAAGAAATTGAAGAAAAAAAAAAAAATCCTCAAAATAATTAAAGCTGGGGGCTGCACTCAAGGGGCCCTCACACCTCCAGCGGCCGTCGATCAGATGAGGTCGGTGACACAAGGCCGACTTCCTGTTCCCAGCAGGTGGCGCTGTGACTGATATTAAATGTTGATGTGCACGTTTGTTCAGACTTGGACTCTTATCATACATGTGAAATTCAAGACAGACCTGATAATCTGGAGCTTTTCCTTATTTATAGGTGGCGCCATAACAGACATATTATTATCATATTGGGTTCAGGGACCTTTATCCTACATGTAAAGTTTGGTGCAGATTGGATGAAGCAACAGGTTATTTAGGACGATGCTCCAAAATCGTTTGTCTAAGTTCCAAATTATTGCCAAAATCAAAGTAGGTCCCCTAGGAGAACGCTGTTGTGCACCACTCTGCATAAGTTCATCTACATCAGGTGGAAAGTGTAGAAGATATGGCTCCAGAGAGAAGGATGAATATACTCCAACACTATCTAATTAAAACAATAAGAATGAACAAAAAATGATGACGAAATGAACAAACTAATCAATGAAATGACACATGCATATCATATGTGAGCACATAGACGTGAGCAAACCTATCATATAGAACTATTTCTTTTTCCATTATCAAACAGGTCTGGAGGCTCTAAAAATAATGTTAAACAGTGTTTTCATTTGACTTAAGCTGTTTTGATTTCTGTCGTCTGTCTGTGATGTCACAAACACAAAGTCTTCGCATTAGTCCAACAGGATCATCCCGGGCCCTTACAGGTAGATCTACGGCACTGGGAGAAAAGGGGTGTTGTCAACAATCACTCTATTGTATTTAATTCACCAGACACTGAAAAATAACATACATTTGAGAATTATACAAAAAGGTCTTTTTCAGGGAACAACACGTGGGTTAAACGTGGAACACACTGTGGTACCATACCCTTGTGAGCATCATTTGAACAGTATTGTACTGCAGAATGCTCATGAGGGTGTGGTACCACAGTGTGTTCCAACACCGCTTTTACACAGACAGAGGGGGTTGTAAATAATCATGAAAACTTTGGACGCCCGTAGGAATTAGTTGCACCAACTTTCAAAGCTTCATCAATCTCCACTAGTTTTAACCCATGTCTTGTTGCCTGAAAAAGGCCTGTTTGTATGATTCTGAAGTGTATATTATTTTTCAGTTTTGGGCAACCTTCACTTTTTTTTTTTAACCTCTGGCAGTTCAGCACTTACGTTTGTACCATTTCAAGCAAAATCATTGAACTTGAACTGCATGTATGTCAACAAAAAGCTGAAAAATTTGTTGAGTTCTAAAACTGATCAGCAGTGTATAATTTTATATTTGTGCCAATTAATTTTCCAGCCTTTTGTTGCCATCAAATTCAACACAAATGGTAAAATGCGTCAGTTCCACCTTTTTTTGGAATTGGGGTTGTAGATCTAAGATTTCATCACTGACGTGCCCTTCATTTTAACTTTAAATCTAAAGTATTCATATAAAACATACATCAAGTGAGTTCCATTGATTTTTTAATATAGTTGGCAATCAAAGATGATTTGGATTTGAATCATTATTTACAGATCAGTATGTACAGTGGTCAAAGAAGAGCAGGAGGCTGCAGTTAGTGTGTGTCGGGGGAGGGGGGGACATGGGGGGGCAGATTGAGCCGACATTCAGCCTTTCAGACGGTACGTGTGCATAGCTCGGAGACGGATTTGGTTGACGCACACACACACACCTCACACATACAGAATAAATATACACACGCTGTATATGAACAATCCACTGATAGGTAAGACAATAGATAGACAATGTGCACTGATCCCTCTAGAAAAGTCTCACCTGACCAGACACTGAAGACTCACACAGACACAGGACTACACACACACACACACACACACACACACACACACACACAGAGCCCGCCTCATGTGGTCTCCACTCTGACATTTGAGTGTTGTAGTGCAGTTTGCATTCAAGTCAAACACAACAAGTCACTGATTTGGGTTAAACATAAGGTGGTCTAACCTTTGCTGCAATTTTAGACATTTCTGTGCCTGTACAAAACAGTCCTCCTGGTAATCACATAAAAATAATGCCTAATTATCAAAAATTCACAGCTATGTATTTTCTGGGTTATTGTATTGGGATAATCACTATATAAAGGCTCTTATTAGTGAGCAAATCTGATGGCACTTGGAGCCAACTGTGGATTTTTCAGCATTTCCAGTTTACCTGACTTCCAGCTAATAAAAGCCTTTAAAAGTGCAAAACACAACGTCGGTGAAGAATTTTAAATGTATTGAATATTCACACATCCTCATTCGCTTACCGACGTTTGTGCTGGAAACTGGTCGTCCGTCGATGTTAGCTGCACTCCTAAGCTAGTGTTGCTACTGTTAAGTTGTCCTCTACGTAGACATCAGTGTACAGGTGGTTATCATCGATGTAGCCAATCACAAGTCGTTAAAGACTAGAGATGGAGTTAGCAAAGGTTCCCAGCACCAAACGCGCTGCAACTCAGACTTCCTGTAAGCACACAAGTCCATATAAAGATTATATACTAAACCTTTAAATGCTTGTTTTCTGCAGTATATCACAACAGATTGTAACACACCTGAAACATGAGCACCTTCCGTCCTACCTCCCCACTGGGAGCAGACTGTTTTTTTCAATGCTAACTCCACTTTTTATGAGAGTCTTAGCTGGTTCCTGGCCTGAACACTGATTTCTATGTTTCGGACTCGGAGGAGATTACTACTATTTTCTGCACCTCTAAAGCAGAAACACTGCACAACACGCTGAACTTCTCATCAGTTACATATTGCATCTTTAAAGGCTTTTCATTTCGTGTAAGACATAATTCCTGTTGCTGCAGAGATGATTAAACTTGACAGATCAGTTTGCCAACTGTCTAATGATTGGATATGCCTTCACCACAATGTACCTCATTGCTGCTGGTACTGAACACATTCTGTTCAGTATGAAGGAAAGTCATATTTCAGTTCATTTCTCAGGATGCATTCTGGCTATGTTGGCTGTTTCCAGCCCTCTGCATGTGGAGGGTATGCTGATATGAGGCTGGGACCACGAAGCCTCCTACACAGTCCAGCAGAGTCCAGCATTAAAATCACCTTAACACACCCGAGGGAATATTTTCTGGACATGATATGTAGGAGTTTTTGTGCATGTTTCTGCTGCTCTCTAGTGGTGACTTGCTTTTTTCCCCTCTTTGACTTGAATGCAGAGTCATACGTCACAAATGTAAAATCCATGACCACATGTGAGAGGTGGGTACACTCAAATACAGTACTGATTGAAGCAAACACACATCCAGGGCTTTGGTGCATCATGGGACAATCAGAGGAGTGTTGATCAGATCGATCGGTCCATATATATATTTATATATTTATAACTACAAATCCATCCAATGAGCTATGTACAAAGTATGGCAAAGAAAATCTTTATTTAAATATATCAGCAGATGTCATTGGCTCTGCAGTGTTTCCAGTCCAATGATGTGAAAATTTCATGCTTAGGGCTGAGTCCATACCAGCAGCCTGTGAGCGGTCTTCCACATGGACTCATGGACCCGATCCCCCCTGGGGCAAAAGCTCAGCAGAGTCCGTCCAGGGTCTGGGTTCAGTCCTACAAGAAGAAGGTGGGTCGTCATGCCACCAGGGTCATGTGGCGTTCACCTCCATGATGTGGTCGTCAGTGGCGGGCAGTACTAGGACCTGCCGCGCATGGCTGTGGTTGAACACCTGTCCGGGGCTGAAGGGCTCCAGTCGGGGCATGGCCACGCCCTTCTGCTGCTGTTGCTGCTCGTTGCTGCCCACTGAGTGAATGCTGCCCCGGCTCCGGATGCTCGCCGTGTCCCCCTGGTCGTCCAGCGTCTTGTCCAGCAGGGACAGACTGTCATTCTCAACGCAGCTGTCTGCGGACCACAACATGAGAAATACTGAACACCCACAGTCGGCAACTATGAAATCCATTTGTTTTAACAGGTAAATGTGTGTTGGAGTCTCTATCTGTTGACGTTACTTAACTCCATTTCTAAGCAAATGACTGTAAGAGCTGTCTACTCCAGTGCACCTATCATCCCAACAGGTGATAGCTTTCCATTTTGTGCCTACATGGTGTTATCTTGTGGGACCTGAGTCACTATCTTGTGCCAACAATATTTTATATACCGGTAGTGCGAATGAGACATTTATTTTGTGGAAACTAAACACTGATCTTGTGCAAATGAGATATCTTAGGGGATAATTACCTATTAGTTCATCTCTCTGAGGTAAATCAGAACTTTAGCTGCACACAGCCACCATGCAATGAAAAGATTTCAACTAAATAAGTTTCAATTTCATCTTAGAATGTCATATAGTGAAATTCTAGCAGCTCTTGTACATAGACAGCATGAAAATGCAGATATATAACTTTTTCCCAATAAGATAACATTATATTCACACAAAATAATAACTTGTGGGAATGTGGGAATGAGAAAAAATATCACTGATTGGGACTTCAGGGGCTCCAACTGAGTTGTACTTTGTGAAATGTGATTTGAAATGTGCCTCAATTCATTTTAGAGAAATTGATTCAAGACATTAGAATTTTTAGGAACTACCAAATCCAGGCATGAAGCAAAGCAAAATGGTTACCTTTTTGCTATGTTTCCTCAATATTTTGACTGAAATCAGTAAAATTACAAAACCAAACAGTATTCTAATGAAATTTGTTAAAAATAAACAAAATAATAAAAACTAAAAAAAATAATAATAAGAAGAAAATGAAGAAAATAACAAGCAAATTGAATCAACATGGGTAAAAACAGAAGCAAAATTAACAAAACAAGTAGTAAAATGTACAAAATTGTACAGGAAACGACAAAGCTTTATCAAAGATTTATCAAGATGAAGGTATGTTTAGATTTGAACTGATGATTTCAGACATGCACGGAGTTAGTGTCTGCATGGGGGGAGGGGGTACAATAGACAGAACAGCCTTGAATTTAATGACATCCTGACACACAATGCACTCTCAATTTCACGGTTAACACTGATATTCATATAGTCACAGAGTAATTCCGTGAATAAGTCAGACATGAATCTGTGGCTGCATCACGGTGACACATAAAAATGTCCTTTTCACACAGTAACCGTTCAAACTGTAATGGATGATCTGGACATTTGCTTCCTTCATAAAATCATGGAAATCCTTCAGTGTTAGATTAGAAAGTTGTCAGTCCACCATGGTGCACAGAAGTTTACTTTCTATGTCCCGCCCCTTCTAGATTTTGGTTGGTCAGTGCAATAAAACGCTGTGTGCAGAGATGTTGATCCAGATCACACGAAAATGTAATCATCTGATCATTGTCACGTTTTACCCCCTTCCTGAAAATTTAATCAAAATCTGTTCATTACCGTATTTTCCGGGTTATATGTTGCTCCAGAATGTTAGTCGTACAAGCCAAAAAATACATAATAAAGAAAAAAACGAGTATAAGCCGCTCTGCAGAACAGGTCGCATTTGTTCGGGGAACACACTTCAAGCGCTCAGCCGGGCGCTTGACGCCAGAAGCGAGAGCTCGCGGTTCGCCTCCCCGCCTCACCGGGTAAGTGACGGCGCCGACACATTCGGTGTGAAGCTGATGGCAGCTATGGTTGTTACGGTAATGTCTACATTTTAAATTGTCAGTCATACAGATGCGGCAGATGCAGGTACACAAGCCTCGAGCGATGTCTAGTGGCTGTCAGTGTGACAAACACATAATACTCAAAATAATTTAATATATTTGTCGTGCCAATATATTTGTCGCTCCCCTGGCCAGACTATGCAAAAAACTGCGATGTGTCATTGGGAAAATACCGTACTTTTTGAGTAATCTTGTTAAATTAACTAACTAACAGACAAAGGCCGGCAAAAACATAACCCAAACCCATAAATCAAAAAAATGACCAAGAAAATGCATGAAAATAAATAAATTAAATAAAAATGGGCCAAAGTAGAAGTAAAATGAACAAAATAAGAATCAGACTGGAGGAAAATGAATAAAATGATCAAGAAAATATCCAAAAACAAACAAAATAAGCAAATTGCAAAAAAAATAAATAAATCAGGAGACCAGAAACAATTTGAAGCAAAAAGAAGAGAAATGAACAAATACATCAGAAAGATAAGTCAAAACATACAAAACAAGAAGCAAAATGAAGTTATATTGTCAAGCTCTCTCAGTTTCCTCCAGACGACCTGCTGCTGCTGAATCATTCAAAGTCAGACTCTGTAATGAATCATTTTCTCCACCTGTTTCTGTTCTACCATACAGAATGACAATGACAGTGAATTCAAGAAACCTATGCTGTGTTTCAGGACGCACCTACGTCCCAGAGGAGTAAACATCTAAAAACAAGCCCATCGTGGGAGGCCTTACCGGGGTCGGGTTGGATGGCCACAGGTGCAGTGTGCGGCAGGTACTTCAGCACTTTAATCTTGGGGAAGGGTAAGTGTCCAGCAAACAGAGGCATCACCTCAATCTGCACCTTGTGGGTGGCGTTGGCTGTCATTGGCATCAACACCATCCCTGAACTCTTCCCACACACAGCCCAGTTGCTGCTGCTGTCGGCCACTGTGGACGAGACGACAGGTGGAGCAATGCATTAACCATTAAAGACAGAAAGAGCCTGTGCAGCACTGTTAAGGTCTGCTCCAAGATCATTTATGACAAAGATGCCTGTTGAAGTTACTATGCACCCATGAGGAAAACGGTCGTTACTCTAAATCCTTTATCCCTTCTATCAGGCCATTGAATTTTTTTACTGTGCTTGTTTTTGTTAACTGGGCTTTGCCATGCAACATGATGTGATGTGGATGGCGACATACCTAAACTGCAAATAAACTGCCCTCTTTATGCTCAATAAAGTTGTCTGAAACTGAAGATCCATGGTGAAGAACCTGCACGGACGTACCTTCATACATGAGTTTGGTGGTTCGGAGGCCGTCCGTGTCGGTCTTGCTCTCCTCTCCCATCTCGCCCTCTGCAGGTTCGGTCAGTCGTGTAATACACACCTCCAGCCCACACAGGAAACCTGAACGACAGTGCTGCTCACCGGGAGGAGGCAGGATCTCTGCTCGCACGCTGTACAATGTCTGGAAACATCACATAACAATTATTTAGGGGAAAATGGACACTTATGGTGGTAGAATCTGGCAGAACATGCAGATAATTAACAGGACAGATCAAATCCTCATTTCTTCCCCAGCTTATGGCTTATTTCTTGATTTCTGGACCGGAGTTTATGATGTTAAATAGTTTGTAAGACAAATGAAACTTAAAAACTGTGCAAGAAATAAGATAAATATGACATTAAAGAAAAATAAAACTACGTAAAGCTAAGACAAAATGATGTAATGTCTGTAAAAACTATGTAAACAATGTAAAAATCTAGATGAAACAAAACAATGTAAAAGAATAAATAACAGTATTTACTTTGTGCTAATAAGCAACAGAAAAGACAAAGAATAATATGGCCAAACTTTTCTCTGAAACATAATCAGAGTTGAGGACAAAATTATTAGCCCCCTGATGAAAATCGGAACCACCTCCCACCCACCCCACCCCCACTCCCACACTCTGCGTGGGAGTGGGGGTGGGGTTTTTACCACAGCATTTCTAAGAATGCTACTTTTATTTAGAAGGCTTAAATTCTTTGATGTTCACACAGAAATTAAATTATTCAACAAAACTCAAAAAACACTGAGGTCAAAATTATTAACCTACCAAAATCTAATAGTCAACAGTACATCCTTTTTGCTTCATAACAGCCAGTAATCTCTTGTTTAGTTTACAAGGTACCAGTCCATTCTTCTTTGGCAAGTCTCTCCAGCTCCTCCAGATGTGACAGTGTTCTGGCGTGGACCCTGGTCTTTAGTTCACTCCATTGAGAAAATTCTAAATTTTCATAGGGGACCTAATAATTTTGTCCTCAATTGTGTTTTGATTTTTAATTTACGTCGTGTAACAGTGACTCAATAATGCCATCAGTCCTGTTTCTGTGACTTACAGTGACTCTTTCCAGCTGGAACTGGTAGTGGAAGGGTTTAAAGGCAGAGACATCTTGATTGAGTGGGGAGAAGTTTGCGGAGAAAACACAGTGCAGGCAGGAGGGTAGGTCGTCCTTCCACCTCACCTCCCACAGGCAGAACACGCTGTGTTTGCTGCATAAAAGCTACAAGAACACACACACACACACACACACACACACAACAGGCAGACAGAAATGTGAATGACCTGACACAGGGCTCATGCTACCAAGCTGATGCAAACTGTTGTCCCACAATAAAAATTTATTGAAGTATACTACTCTGAAACAGAAGGTGTCATCAAGTGCAGTCTTCAAAACCTGGGGGTTTCAACCAGTTTTGATTCAGGGACCAAAATTCTGACAAAGCTACCTGTGAATCACTGTTGTTCAGTATGAGGACAGAGGCTGAGATTTATTTTTTTATCTTACCTTTTAGTGCAATTTCTGGCCATTGTAAACTGCACAGTCTGTCTTTTCTTGGCAGTACAGTGGTGGATAGTAACAGTCTCATATCATTCTCTGTTTCCAGTCTTGATTGTATTTATTCTTCAGGTATGCCGGTGTGGAGAATCCACTCACACAGAGATATGTAGTTGCAAGAGGTAAAAAAACACTTTCCTGCTTTTGCTGCAAGCTCTGGAAACATAGCCTGACATCATCCATGATGGTGCTGGCTAGATATTGAAACTAAAAGGAAAGGGAACACTTGCAATGCCTTCACAGACTGCCAGGGGGCAGCGGACCACTGGTTGAAAACTGGTGAAAACCATCAAACACTGCAGCAGAGGAGACATTTATTAGGATTACCAGTCTGAGAAACCGCCAATTTATGGCACGCCAGGGTTTGATGCACTTAAGGAAACATTCAATGTTCTTGAGATTTTTCACATTGACTGACCATTTCTTAAAGGTCCAGTCAGCGATGTTGGGAAACTCGCTAGTATCCCATCGTTCATGGACCAATATAAATGATTAAACAGGCCAACTGCCAATCAACACAGCTTACAACCTCATCGTTTTCAAGCTAGTATGTCTGTTCTTCTGTTCCTGTAGCACATGTTGAAGGAATCTGAAATGCAGGCTGTCTCTCCTCACTCATCCTGTGGTTAGATGAGCTACCGTTGCTAGCTCTGTAGTAGCTACAGCTACAACTCCAAAGTGAGTGCATGAGCTCGTGCACCTATGAGAATGTGAGGTGTGTCCTGTCTAATGATGTTCCACAGACCACAACAAACCATAGGCTACAAGCTAAGTTTGCCTGCAAAGTTGCAGTCAACAATGGTTGGAAAATAATAAAAGAAAGAAAATCCACAGAAGGAGAAGGTGTGTCCAAACTACTGACTGCTCCTGTAGACAGTGCAAGGCTCATGGAAACATAGTGCACATACACAATACAATATTTGCATTGGTAGAGAACAGCATGTACCGGTACCAATTTGTTACAAACCCACTCCACAGCTTTCACAGATCTCACAATAAGATAATAAGATAAAAGAATAAAAATCTTCACCAAACGTATACATATTAAGGCTGTCAAACAATAAAAATTTTGAATCTGATTCATCACAGGCCACTGTGGATTAACTTTGATTAATCACGATTCGTACCTATTCATTATTTTTCATTTTGTGGGAGCAAAAACACTCATGACAGAAGGTAAAATATAAACTTTACATGTGTTTATTTAAACTAAACAGTAGTTGCAGGAGTAGCAAGATATTTAAATAGTTAGTGTTACTCACTGACGTCCAGTGTCAGGACGACTGACTGTCTTTATTTATTTTCTTTTCAGTTTCATACAGCCTGTGGATTTTTGTCATTATGCCGTTTCTTGATGGTGCTTTGTATAAGGCATCTTGAGATGCAATTTGCAAAACCTTGACGAGATTAACCGGTCTGCTGTTTTTTGCAATCCACCTGGAGGTTTGTCAGAGGTCGACTTACTGAGGCCCTCTAATAAGTGATCTGGTCCATCTTTAACTTTTTGCTCCGATATTAAGATATTACAGCAAATAATCCGTCAAATCATTGCAATGCTGGGGTTCAATTACATGTTGCTATAGTAACTAGTCTTCCGGTAGTTTTACATGAGATACACTCGAATGCAGTTGTTATGTTTACACTAACAACACCATAATGACTTTAACACTGCTTGGTGAAGTTTTAGTGTCGCCGTTTGTCCAAATATGGTTGCATCCTGTTTTTGGCTCCAACATGTTGTCCAGGATGACACTAATACACAGTCGATGGCACAGCCTCTCCTCAAAAAGTTGAGCAATTTCTGTAAATCTTTCAGTGTTTATGGTGTGTTCAGTTGTTTTTCTTCTTCTATTCTTCCGCCACATGAGCTGTACTGCCCCCACAATTCCCGGTGGCCCTGCACTGTTTTCACCATTTTCAACGGTGCATTACGCATGCATTAATTGTGTTAAAATTTTTAATGAATTTAATCATGCAAATGAATTAATCCTGATTAACACGTTAATTTTGACAGGCCTAAATAATATGTACACATTTACACTTAACCATCCATCCTCACTTCAGTGACCCCTGCCTCCATCGCCACGTCACTCTTCTGTCCACTTTCCTCTGCTCACCTGTTGTGTTTTAGTGTTGAGTGACTGCAGCTCCAGCGAGGCGTGCTGCTTCTCTGTTAGCTTCATTTCCGCCAGGGTGAAGTTCACGTCTGACACATTCTGCACGCACACCTGGATGTACTTCCTGTGGGGTCAGGTCAAAGGCCACAGGTGCAGGTAATCATTCCCGACTCAAAGAACACACGGCTGCACAATGTGTATACAAATCATCTGATCTGATCAAGTTATCGTTAAATTTGTTTGTAAGATTTTAAAGTGATAAGGACTTGAAATGAAACATTTAAATGTAAATGTTCTGTCTTCTTTCACAGGAGAAAAAAAGTCTCACCTGTTACCAGCAGAAAGCAGCGAGTGTTTGGTTTTGAAGGGGATGTAGAAAGTGAGGGTGAGCAGCGTGGAATAAATCGACCAAGGACAATCAATAGACATCTGTGGAAAAACAGAGAGAACTTCAAACAACCTCCTCTTGTGCATTATGGGTAAAAACTGGTGCATGTAGAGACAGTATGCCAGAGACCGCTAGATGTTCAACACCCCACGATCACAAGGTATCAGCCAAAAAAAAAAAAAGGCGACCACTGAGTAGCAGAATGTTCCATGATGTTTAAATCTTTACTTGCTACAAGCAGTAGTGTCATGTGCTACAAAAGCTGATCGGATGGAGATATTCAAGTAGCCAGCAACCATGACCGGTTTCAAGTACATTGGTTCAGCCAGTTTCAAACACTTGAAAATGTTCTTGCCACAAGCAGCAGAGTCCCTTCCAGAAGCAGTCATGCCACCTATCCCAGAAGTTCGGTTTGAGATTTGATTGTGGAAGCTATCACGTCGACCTGACCTTGTATAGACAAGGGGCTGTGAAGCCAATGTCCACCTTTTCCCGTGGATGATAATTAAGCAGTGAAATCTATTACTTTTCATTCCAAGCCATAGTGTAACACTGACACTGAAGCTGTTTTCCAACCTTCCACTTTCATTTTATCACAGTGATCAAACCAGATATTCTGGGGAAAAATATTTGCCAAGTAGAGGAGACCTTTTTCAGCGAAGGCCTTGATTATTTCAGCAAGACAACACCGACCCACATTCCAACAGTATGGCTTTGTATTGAAAGAGCCTGTCACGTACTGAAAATGTTTGATATATTATGAAACCTAAACTCAACAGGAGACCCCAAACTGTTGACCAGTGGAAAATCCTACATCAAGCAAGAAAAAATCCACTTTTCCTCATTCCTAATGAGTGATAAATATGAACCTGGATCAACTTTTTTGAATTGCAGTGGTCCCTCGCTATATCGCGGTTCACCTTCCGCGGCCTCGCTGATTTTTTTTTTTTTTTTAGTGCAATTTTCATGTACTTTTTATATAGTGTATGAACGCGCATTGTGTTCTGTGTCCTGATTGGCTAAGGCCATTGTCAGTCATCTCCTCCGTGTTGTGTCTC